>JAADXE010000530.1:0-22146 GCA_023337545.1 Pythium coloratum | reverse complement strand
CCGGAAGAAGTGCGGTGGAGTGTCGACAAGTGCTGCTTGGTGTAGGTGAAGCTGAAGGCCCGCACATCGACCGGACAGAAGGGGAGATGGCAAGTACAAGAACCTGACGACGAATAAGGTTCGTACCGTGATACAGACTCTAACGTGGGGTAAGATGGACGACCTTCTCGTAGTGGAACAAACGACCCTGGCTCACGTCTTGGTGACACGGTTGAGTGAACTTTCGGCCGATGTTGGGATGCTGGAAGCAGTAGAAGTTCAAGCAGAAGAGATATCGACCACCGCCCAAGTTGAGCCGCCTGAGGGAGGTGGCGTCACATTGTCTACCCCCGACGGAGGAATGTTGGTCAAACGCCTTGAAGAAGACTCGCCAATGCAAGAACCGTCGATAGGAATTGACCCTGTGGTGGGAGAAGTCGCCGGCCAAGAAGAGCCCGGTGATAAAACTTTCGACGGCGAGGATGGGTCGGTGTATAGCAGCGCCCAGACGAAGACCGACCGGGGGGCATGAGGAGGAGGCGGAGGAGAACGTGGACGAGGCACTTGAAGAATGGAAGGACGAGATGGGCGTGTTCCGCCTGACGTTTATCGACGACAACGGGACGCCCAAGCATCCAACCCAGAGCAATTTTGGAAGGTTCACGGAGTACATTGTCCGGACGTCGAGCATGGTGAAAGATATCGGGGAGACTCGCAAGTACCTCGAATGGTGCGTTCGCAAGGGACACGACCATTATGTCGCGTTAGAGTCGATGCCAGAAGGGCCACCGCTCACCCGGTGCCGTGTGCGCTCTGCTGACCCCTGGGCGTCCGGCGAGAGAGGCGTTCCTCATAGAGCGGTGGTGCTGGCGGCACGGCAAGTGTGAGGACAGCACGTGTGATCTCGAGTACGATTGGGACCATCCCGATTTTGACCAAGGCCGAAGATGCCGCCACTGCCACTGGGAGTACTACTACTACGAGGAGGTGTACTTCGACGACTTCGTGAGCAGGGGCGATTACCGATTGGCGGCAGCGTTAGCTGCCCATCTACTGGCAGCCTCGGCTACGTACCATCACAAATGGGAGGCGCCAGCGGGCGGATGGCACTACCTTTCTGTCGAGGTGGGCGGTTACGGGTTCTTGAAGGAAATGTTCAGAGCGTGGCCCAACGAGACACGGTTCGTGCATACTCTATGTACGTTCTGGCAATTCACGGCTCTGCGAATCGCCGACCTTCAACTCTCGGAAGGGGGGGAGGGGGGTAGTTTGGCTGGCGGTACCGGACGTACGGCAGATTGTTCTTCAGGAGCGGCGACAAGAACGGTTCTTCGTTTCCACGGTCAGCCCACTGAGGATCAGTGATGACCTCGACGAAATCACGTGGAGGCCGATGACGGTTATCGAGCAGTTCTTGGACCGATTCGCTTTTGGAGACGGTAGCCGGACGGAGTCTCTGCCCATGCTCGATAAGTTTGCATTCTGAGACTACAGTTCGGAGCCCAAGGAAGGTGTCAAGGCTCGAGTCGCGGGAGTGGCTCGTGTGTACGGATGGTTCAGGGGGCGTCTCAACAGAGAAGAAGAAGCAGTCTTGGACGCGGTACTGAACCAGAAAGGCGTCATCCTGAATCGTGGCCCATACAGGTGTGGGAAGACCACGCATATCGCCGCGTGCGCTTTCGCGTAGGCGATGATGTTCCCTCAAGAGCGAGTGTTGACCGTGTCTGAGACCAACGCGGCAGAGGACGAAGATCTCGAGCGTTTCCTCAAGATGAATGTCCCCCGGACGGCTCAGTCTCACGAGTGGGGAATTTGAGCGAGCGTATGGAGGGATATCGAGAATACTATCTGCTCTACAGACTCGACTGTCACAGGCAAGAACTGGACGAAGCCGGGATACCTGAACGAGAGATTGGAACTGTGCTGGTCCAGCTACGCCAACGTATAATGAGTCGCGCGGAGATTGTGGTCGCCACTCTGGGTCAGATGTCAAAGGGGTGGATGTGTGCGGAGGCGTTCCACGTGCTCGGTAATGATGAGGGTGGGCAGACTCTCGAGACGTCGCTACTCCAGGCTTTGTGTCCTATGATACACACGGTGGTAGTGGTTGGTGATGAGCGCCAACTCAGAGGGCACGTGCCCATTGAAGAAGAGCTGCGTGAACATTTCACGTGTTCTACTAGGCCCCACTGGCTAACCTGGTCGCTCATGCACGCGAACGCGATGACCAAAGCAGCGCCTCGTGCGGTGGAAGAGGCATAGACGAGTTCGACGAGTGACGTCATTTCCCAGGGATTACTTCCACGACGGAATACCGCAGTAGTCGGTGGATCACGGAGTGGCTTCAGGTGCTTTACGACTACCAGATAGAGTGTCAAGCCCGAGAGTCACCGCGCCATCTCAGTGAGATGGATTTACCGGTGGCCGGAGGGATACTGGTCCGAGAGCGGGTCGTGTGGTACGGATGGAACGAGCTGTCCACGTCAGGCCTGATGTCGAGAACTTATCTGAGCTGGGGATGGGCGTGGGGCTGCTGTTGCGGATGAAGACTGCAGTAAAGCGAGCGGATGTGACGACCAGGAAGGTGTTCATCATCTCACCATACGCACGCCAAGTCCGGAAGTTCAAGCGTGTTATCCGAGATCTCAACTTCCTGTGGGAAAACTACTTCGATATCGAGGTTGTTGGATCCGGGGATCTCAGACGGTACAATCAGCACATAGAGCCGACACGAGATAGGCCGGTCAGTCAACGCAGTCTAACCGCTGGGCTTCCCGCATGGGCTCTGATACGGAATGGACCGTTGGGCCACGCTGGCACGTGAGTAGAAGTTTAAGCTGCCTAACGAACGACTGGACTTCTCAGTCCAGATTTATCTGTCTAGCCCGCGAGTCTAAACGGCTCCCTCCTTTCGTCTAAGTCTCGTCGGTCGCCAAGGGCGTCGTGTTCTACAGGCTAACAGACACATTAGCTGAAGACAATGGCTGTGAGGCGCGCTGCACGCTTGAACCCCGCGGTTCAGCCCCAGGACGAGGAAGAAGACGAACAAGGTGTCTTCGGGCCCGCTCCAGCGCCCCAACTGCAGGACGAACAAGAGGCCGAGCCTGAGGAGAAACTCGATGGCCTGGCCAACGGCCAAGACGGCCGCAGGGTTCGCCCAACGGAGTTGAGCTGGGGTGAGGGCACACCGAAGGGGGGGGGGGTGCCTACTGCAAGCAGCAAGCGTGACGCCGAGGCATCGGTCTCATGCGCGACTTTGCGGAAGGTGGGGTGGACAGCCACCGGCGTGAGAAGCCCGGTCTGGCCGAGAACGACCGAAAAGCTTCCAGGTTCGTCGTGACAACGAACGTGAGAAGCTGGTGACAGCATCATGTGTATCATAACGAGGAGACTTCACACGAGCTGGAGATGCGGTAGCGTCGACGGCGTTGGGCTGTCAAACGCATTACAGACGAGGATGCTGAAGCCGGCGGGATGGCGTGTAGGAGCATTTGACCAAGGCGTTGGCACTCTTGGTTGGGTCGAAACTAGACAGAGCTGGGCAGATGGGCTTACAATCTGTCCACGGGCGGTGTGGTGGCTCTTGCGTGGATTCACGACGATGGGGTGGTCATCGGCCAAAACGCGAGAGCAGCGAGCCCCGTGACGAAAGCGTGGGTTCACGACGTTGGCAGCCGTGCCGTTGCTTGGAGAGACGACGAGCGACGGTGGGCGCGCTGAGCTCAGAGAGCATCAGTTGGAGGCCCCAAAGCGTGGTCTTGATCGGACGGTGCTGGCGCGTCGACCTTGCTTGAGTTGTGGGTGCCCCTGACGCTCTGCGGGATGACGTCCGTGCGCGTCTGCCTCCGCACAATGTACGAGAGGTTCTTCCGCGAGCGGCGTACGCGTCCGGCGCGCATACGCACTCGAGCCAATTACGCCCATGAGTCCTTGTCCATCGATCGTCCTTACGCTCACGCCCCCCCCACATACTTGATCAGAGTATGAGCACTATCTCGAGGGACACGTGGCGACCTCGGACGACTTGAGTGTACGTACTCCCCGAGATGACCAGCACGCTGCTCTCCGTGCCACGACTCATCGAGTCAGGCCACGAAGTCCAGTTCACTCGCAGCAACTGTACCGTGTACCGAGGAAATCGCAAAAGGATTGGATGCGTAGCCAAGATGCATCAAGGAGTCTATAAAGTGGTCACCGAGCAAGCAGCGACGCTCGGCCAAGCGATCGAATTTGCGATGGCTGTCGAGGTGCTGGGCAGCGACTTGGAGCCGTCGCATTAGCGCTTTGGCCACGTGAACTACCGGACTCTGAAGAGACTCGCCACGGTCAAAGCGGTACGGGGACTTCGTATCGCGCCGGGCGCCAAGCCACAGAAGTGCGTCGTCTGCGCGCTGACCAAGGCCGTGGAAAGCAAGGCAGACATCCCAGAAGTTTGCGGATGGAGTCGTCCACGCAGACCTCAGTGGCCCGGTGGCCAAGTCTCTGAAAGGAATGAAGTACCTCATGGTGGTCGTTTGGCGAGACTTCGTGCAAGCCTACGCGTTGAAAAGAAGTCGGAGGCCACTAGCAAGGTTCGAGCGTTCATCAAGCTGATCGAGAGAGAAGCAGCTGTGCCCGCCACTGAGATAAAGGTCGTGCGTCCGACGGTGGCACCGAGTTTCTCAACAAGGACTTCAGAAGACAGGTACAAAGAGAAGGTAGCACACAACGCGCTACGCCTCGTTCCAGAACAGCGTAGCCAAGCGCTCCGTACGCACGACCACTGAGATGGCGTCCGCGATGCTTACAGACTGGGCTGTCACACAGTCTGTGGTCAGAGGCACTCGTCCACGCCGCATTCATCCGAAACCGCATCCCCAAGAAAGGCGAAGAGCAGACTCCGTACGAGAAGGTTATCGGTAGGAAACCCGACGTGAGTAAGCTGCCGATCTTCGAGCAAGCCGTGTCAGCGCGCATCCCGGAGGACATCCGAATCAAATACTTGCGCTACACGGACGGGAGAGGCGAGCTAGGCGTGTTCGTTGGGTGTAACAACGCCGTCAAGGGTTTCCAGGTGTGCTTACCGAGTCCAGGGCTGTCTATGTTTGAGGCACACGCCGTCGGCGTGATAGACAGGATGCTGCACGAGATCGAGCCAGCACAAGACCCCACATCCTTCGACGAACCAGACAGCGAATACGACAGCCCACGCAATCGCCCAGTCAGCCCCGAGCCAGAAGAGCACGATTCGATCTCGACCGCCAAGAGAAAATCGCGCAGGATCGCGCAGCAGACGGCGGCACAGGCGGTGGCATTCTCGGCTCTCAGCGAGATACTTCGGGAACCACTGAACTTGGCAGAAGCAAAGCGGTCGCCGCAGTGGGCTGAGTGACTCAAAGCCATCACCACGGAGGTTGACTCTCTTCAAGAATGGGAACTTCTCCATCACTTCGCCATGGACGCAGCCAAGCCCACGACTACGCCCATGGTCCCCGGCACGCGTCTGGACTTCACCGACGAAGGTCCTTTGGCCGAGGAGGTCAGGCTCATGGCTCGGATGCTCTACCGGCAAGCTGTCGGAGGGTTGCTGTATCTCGCGCGCGTGACACGACCAGACATCTCGTTCGCCATCGGTCAGCTCGCCCACCACAACTCGCGTCCACGCAAGGTGGCGTGGGATGCGGCCAAGTTCCTGCTACCTACCTCGGAGGCAGCAAGAACATGAGCCTTCGGCTGGAACCAAGTGACGAGTTCACCCGCGTCGTGTCGGATGCCGACTGGGCCAACGATAAAGAGGACAGGGAGTCCGTATCCGGACACGTGGTCTTCCTCTTCGGCTGCCCCGCGGCGTGGGAAAGCAAGAAGCAAACGATCGTAGCAAAGCCCAGTACGGCGGCGGAGTACATCGCAGCGGACGGCGCCATCGAAGACGGCCAGCTCGTGCAACTCGCAGTCAACGAGATCCTGCAGACCGACGTCCCTCTACTCCTAGGCATGGACAGCCAGCCGGCCATCTCGCGACTCCAGAAGCACGGTCTGAGCGAGACGCAACAGACCGTGGATGTGAAGTCCAAGAGTGCGAAGGCGCTACTTCATGCGGGAGGTTTCGCGGTGCACTACGTGCCCAGTGGCTTCATGGCTGCGGACCTCCTCACGAAGGCGCTCGCCCGAGTCCAGCATGACCGCAAGTGTGGCCTGTGTGGCCTTGCAAGCCACCAGTGCCAAACTCGTGTGCTGCTTGCGGGGGGCGTGTTGGATTCGGAGATCTCAGACGGTACAATCAGCACATCGAGTCGGCACGAGATAGGCCGGTCATCCAACACAGTCTAACCGCACGGCTTCCCGCACGGGCTCTGATACGGAATGGACCGTTGGGCCACGCTGGCACGGGAGTAGGAAGTTTAAGCTGCCTAACGAACGACTGTCTAGCCCGCGAGTCTAAACGGCTCCCTCCTTTCGTCTAAGTCTCGTCGGTCGCCAAGGGTGTCGTGTTGAACAGAGGCGATGACGACTGACTCCAGCCAGGGACGCGAGGCGTCAATTGCGATCGTGTCGATGGTGAGTCAACGGGCGATGCGTTTCGTGCAGGGATATCCAGCTCGGACGCTCGTGTCATTGAGTCGGGCGAGGGACGACCGTCTCATGGCGAAGTGGAGCGTGTTCAAGGAGGATGAGCACTGAACGAAGCTACGGGACCGAGCTGCGGAGCTGCAGATCAGGCATCACACGGTGGACTGGACGACGAACGAAGCGAGAGACCGACTCAAGGACGGACTGTACCCCGAAGGTTGGCCGATGGCGACGAAGGAAGAGATCGAGCGCACAGTTGTCGAGAATGATGAGTGAATGTCTTGCGTGCACACCCCCTGTGTCGCGCTGCGGGAGTGTGCAAGGGACGGCTGTGATGGAGTGGCCTGATCTTCGCGAGCTATATGAAGGGTCCGAATGGACATCCAGGACTTTGCCATTTTGTCAAGGAAAACCAGAAACATTAGGAACGTTAGGGACAGAAAGAAGAGGCATAAGAAACAGTAGGAACATTAGGAAAGAAGGAACATTAGAGACACTGAGAGAAAAGTAGGAGCAGTAGGGATATCAGGGAATCATTTTGGGAATTGGGGATAGGCCATACCCGATAACCGTGAGGAGGGAATAGCCCTTCCTCGGCACACAGAGAACAGAATTTCCTGCCTTTTGAGAAGACCAACAAAAAGCATTCAAGATCCACAAAGCCTGCATATAGAAGACACCGCGAAGGAGACCAAGGGTCACATCGCTACTGGACGTACGAGTGTTGGAGAAGTACTGGCGTGGGGAAGGATATCCAGTGTCTGGTGTGATGTAGTGGATGGCAGAATCGCAGGTAGAAGTAGTAGGCAGTAGTAGTTGAATCTCACGTTGTGCCTCCGTACAGTTCTTAGTTAGGATCTTGCCCAACACGTACAGATGCTCCTCAAAGCAAGCAACACCGGGGGTCCAGTGACACCGTACTTAATCGGATACGAACGTAATCCAGTAGAAGCCCCAGGCAAAACCACCGGTTCCAACAAAATCTACTGAGATAGTGTGAAACTGGTGGGGTGTGGTTCCGTCCGGTCCGGTAGGATTATGGGGACAACTCACCGGGTCCGGCACTCAATACGGGTATATCAAGTGTAAAGACTCTGGATCCGAGACATCTGATGGGATACAGTCGCTCTGCAATCGCTTGAGACAAAGGAATATACAGATATGGAATACCAGGGACCGGACCTTGCCGGATTCCCTGATATATAGACAGTGAGGGAAGTTGAGCTTACACTCCGGCCTGCGGCCAAGTGTAACTCGCCGCTCTTCGAATACACACACACCAAATGCACTCACACAGTCGGATTACCTGGTATCGGTGGATCCCACTGCTCGCCCCAGTCTCGGGGGGTCAGCGCACTTAGCGAGATAGTCGGAGGTAGTAGAGGCTAGTCGACACTTGCTTGTTCTAAGGCAAAAGTGGAAGTCTGTTAGTTATCTGTGCTGGTTCGCCCGCGAGGGCCACTGCAACCTCGTCCGGCTCCCCTTGCTACCATGAAGCGACTCTTCGGTCAGTCTCCCATAAATGCATAGTCCCGGAAGGGTGACCTTCCGGAACCGTCACTATCCATTCAGTTCTCTAATAGACTACCTCTACAATATAATACTACTTGCTACCAATCAGAGTCCGCGACTCTTCCCTTCCCAAGTTCAACCGGATCCGATCCTGCTGATTCGGGACAACGAGTCCCTACCTTTGGCACAGCGAATCCCTAAACTGGGGATCCGATCCCTCGGAACCGAGACCGGTTCCGCTCTAGCACCCCGGTTCCGTCGGACCGCGGTTCCGGTACATGGACTGGGTCGGATTGCGTAGCGCTTCATCACACTGGTGTTCGGGTCAAGAACCAACTCTCGGCTGCTATAAGACGGCAATCGACCTTCTACGATTGCATCAAAGCGACAGGGCGTGACGCCTACGTCAAACTTTCGGTACCGCGGCTTGTGAGGAGTCATTCACTACGATTCGGTGGATTTTCGAGCTCTCAATTCAATGTTCTTGTGATCTCACGGCCAGAAGTGTGTTCGAAACGCATAGAAGGCCACTCCATTCGACCTTTGTCTCGTTGTCTACGGCGGTTTAGGTCGGATTCGGTACATACGTTCCCGATTTTAATCTACCCCACGACACAATGCGGCAATTTCTTACCACCTGCTCTTACCGTCGGCACTGTTGTCAGTCGGGCCGAGTGCTTTTGTGTTGTTGTGACCATGAATGAACCGCCCTCGGTTGCCCAGATCTTGGATGGCATGATGTCGTAGTGTATAGCCGTCTCACCCATGTTGATGATCTCGGTGAGATGGCTCTCAATACATACAGCGAAAGTGAATGGTAATGTAGACCCCCACGATCTGACATCGAACTGCAAGGGGTAGGAAGGTATTCCAAAGTCAACATGCTCCAACTCAAGGAAGAACGGGCTTTGGAAGGAGCCAGCCTTACTCCAATGGCACTTCCAGAGCGGTTTGTTCCATCTTTCTAGTGTGGTGGTCATAGACGTGGCCTGGCCTACACGGAGATCTTTCGGCCATGATTTCCCTATATTTTCATATCGAATACCTCGTGAGCAAGCAAATAATACCTAGTTTTGCGAAGGAGCTTCAATTATACACGTGTTTTGATACAACAGGTTCCCATGTGAACCAGAGCTGGAAGTCTGCAAACGGAGAAGCGCACAGTGCGGCCGAGTGACGACACCACATCTCACCCGCCGACTGCGCTCTGTCGCCCCCATGAAAGCAGCCCCCGCCGCCGCCATGGCTGACGCGCGACGCGGCGCCGATGCTAAACCCGCGCGCAAAGACGCGGAGATCAAGCGCCTCGCCAAGTTCTACGCCGTGGACCGGCCGCCGCGCAAGCGTTTGCGCACGCTGCTCGAGTTCCTCAAGAACCCCAGCGGCAGCGCCAGCGGCGACGGCTCCATCGCCGGCACCATGCAGCAACTGCTGTCCGGCGCGCCGAAGGAAGCGGCGAGCGCGGCGGAAAACAACGCCATTCTGGCCGAGTTCTGGGGCGAGCTGACGAACCCATCGATGCTCTTCGACGTGCTGAGCGACATCGTGACGGAGCTGGAGACGCTGTACGTGCCGCAGGAGCACGCGTTCCGGCGGCGCAAGAAGACGCTTGAGGCCGAGGACTGGAACGAAGTGTTCGAGGGGCTGGAGGTGCTCATCCGCAACAACATCCCCCTCATCCACGAAGGCTGGAAGAGCCACGGCTTCACGCTGCTCTTCGCCAAGCTGCTCAAGCGCGACAACCACGCGCTCATCAAGAAATATGCCTTCCGCTGTCTGGCGCTGTACTCGGACGCGACACGCAACACGCAGCAAGTGGCGGCGCTGGCTGCGCTAGGGCCCAGCGCGAGCATGGCGTTGGACGGCGACAGCGGCACAGAGGACGAAGAGAGCGTGCGAGCCACCGCCAACATGTCGACCAACAGCCGCCGCAACACGCTGCATCTGGAGCTGCTGCGCGAAAGCGTCGACTTCTCGCCCTACGGCGGCGGAAGCATCTTGCTTTCGGACAAGTTCATCAACCAGGGCGTCCACGTCGAGGGCTGGATCCGCTCGTCGCCCACGCAGGCAGAAGAACCAGTCGACATGCTCAAGTTCATCATGGATCTGAGTCTCGAGCGAGAAGATCCGAAGATCCTCACCAACCCCAAGGTGAACCACAAGACGCGCGGCGACCGCTTCGAGTACTGGGCCGAACTCATCATGCGCTTCTACATGCCGCTGCTGTACCCGAAAGTGTGTATCAAGGCCAAGCTGAAGGAGGAAGGTGACAACACAGGCTTCTTCCACCACTGCCCCGGCAGTTTCCAGCGAGTAGTCGCCCGGTGGATTTACAAGCTGCGCTCCAAGCCCGAGTGTATGGAGACGCTGTGGTCTAAGCGCGAGTTTTCAGAAGTGATCATGGAGACTGTGCGACAGCGATTCGCGTACCGTGACAATGAGCTCGTGCTGGATGCCATCAAGTTCTACTCCGGGATCTGCTCCGGCGGACAGTACGTGCCACTTGGGATGCAGACCCAGATCCACGAGACGTCGCGTGCGATGATCTCGCACGTCTCGCAGTTGTTCCATCCATCCGTGCAGCTCGACGATCCGAAGATCCTGCTCAACTGTATTGAGCTCTTGGAATTAATCTCCCAGCGGCCACTGGACGACTACACGTCGACGTATCTGCGCAAGTTTGTGATCTCGACACTGGACAACTGCGTGACGCTGCGTGAACCGAGCAATGCGCCGATCCTGAGTGCGATGATCTCGGTCGTCGTGCACGTGTGGATGCACGCAGCGGCAGGTTCGAAAGGCACGAGCCAGCAAGTGTGGCTAGAACTGACGATCGCCATCCGCCGCTGGCTCGTGAACCCCAGCGACTCCAAAGTCATCGGCCTCGAAGTCATCAACTGCTGGAAGAGAGAGCTCCGCCTAGCGAGTTGTCTGCTCATGCACGCGTTGGACGACGGCCAGTCGGTGCTCAAGGTGCTTCCAGAAGGCGCCGTGCTTCTTCCGCTCAGTGGAACGGACGCTGCTGCGAACAAAGAGGCGCTGTCGAAAGAGAATGCGACAGGAGCGAAGACAGGCTATGTCCAGGTATCGGCAAACTTCCTCATGGCCAACGTGGTGGAAGTCTCACAGGCGACGGTGCTGCTGGATCGTGTTCTGCACCTCGTGCCGCCCCCGACTGTCAGTTCACTGACGCCGTTTCTACATCTGAATCTGCTCGAAGGCCTCTTACAGCTCGTCGAGCTATGGATCGACTCTGCGATCTGCTCGCAACGTGCCATGCCGACAGCTCTCCACAAGATCAGTCCATCGACGTTGATCGCGCTTTTTGGTGAATGGTTCCTTCCAGTGTGTGAGTTGGAAAACCCAGAGTACCAGAACTCGCGTTGTGTGGCGATTGTGATCCTGTGCAAGCTCTGCTCGGTGCGCTGCTCCAATCCGCTCACACGAGGACACCTGACTGTGCTCTCCCGCGTGCTGTACAAGGGCATCACTTCCCCGTCAGGGGTCGTCGTGTCGACCGTGCTGCAACGCGCCGCGGCGATCTTCACGCTCAATCTCGAAGGAATGAACGTGTTAGTGCCAGCGTTCCTGTACGCCGTCGACCAAATCATCATCCAGAATATTTGGGAGCGAGCTGAGCAATCGAAAGTCAAGTCGTCTGAGTGGAATCGCGAGCTCACGGCCGCGCTGGATATTGTGTTCTCCATTCTTGCGCTTCCGAAGCGATACCGAGGACAAGATTTTGTCAACTGGCAACGGAAGCTGGCGCAGACGCTGGCAGGCGGTGACCACTACGACCGACTGCGAGAATTGATGGAGGAGATCCCGGACAGCGACGAGCGCTTCCACATTATTGTGGGTCGTGTGCTTATGCGGATCGCGAGCTTGCCATTCACTGACATTGTGGCCATCAAGAAGCGAGCACTCTGGGGTCTGTACGGACTAGTGACGACGCATCTTTCTGACGACACGTCGGATCTTGTCGCCCGCTCAGACCTGGCCGACTGGATCATGAAGATCGTCGACTTCTGTTACGCACTCGACTTCTCCATCTCGATCACCGCGCTTTCGATTCTGCAGGATCTCGCTGACTTCCATCAAGGTATCAACGCGCTGGATCCGCTTCTCGTCGCACGCATCGTCATGACGCTCGCAGTGTTCGCGCAGCAGCAAGTCGAGGAGGCGTCCATTGAAGTCCAAGCGGCTATCGAAGCTATGAGCACGGCGCCTAGTTCAACAGGTGAGGCCAACGCGATGTCGTTGTTCGGTGGCGAAATCACGAGTCCTGGCCGTGGGTCGAACCGTCAAGGATCCAGCCGGAGCAGTGACTTGGATGGGGCCGAAGGATCTCACAAGATCAAGACGCTCAAGCCAACGTCTGGGCCTCCCACTGCGTCAGCCGTCGATCCGGCGACTAAGTCCGCCCCGAAGGAGAAGGAGATCCCAGCGCTGCGCCTGATCGTTCAGAAGACAGGGGCAATCTTTGAATGCTTGCGCTTTTGGGTCATGTGCCGCCCAGAGGTGCTTCAAGACGACGACGTCAAGCGGATCCTGTTTGGTGCCATTGAGGCCGCGCTGGTAGGAACGATCCCCGATGGCGAATGGCAGCGCGAAGTCGAGCGCGCGCGTGCCCAGGCGCGACGCATGTCGATGCCGCTGTTGTTCCTGGGCTTGCAGATGCGGACATCGCTGGACAATGAAGCGAGTCAAGCGTGGCTCAAGTACTTCGAGGAGACGTCGATGGCGGCTGAAGGGCTCGTGATGCACTTGCTGCACCACATCAATGGATTTCCGTCGCCCGCAGGTGTCGATCAGATCGTGTCGAGCTGCACTGAGTTGCGCGATGGTGAGGAGCCATCATCGGACCAGCAGGGACCCAACGCGCCTGCATCGCTGAGCTTCGTGTACATGGACTCTATGATCTTCACGGTCGTGGGCAGCTTGGACTCTCCATGCGCCCGCTTCATCGCGCGTGATATGACGGGCCTGTTCACGTGGGAGATGACTCCGGCGATCTCGACCTCCACGCCCGAAAACTTCAAGTCGAAACGAGCTCTCACTGCCGGTAGCGATGGCAGTGATGTCGGAGAAGAACGTGAGCTGTTGGTCGTGGGCGACGGCGGCAACGCGCGCGGCCTCGAGCACTTCCATCTGCATCGAGTGGAAGCCACTGTTCGTGTGGAGACGAAACCAGCGTTCAGTGAGACAGCCAAGGCGGGCAACGCCTTGTGCCAAGTGTGTGGCGGTGAAAAACCTCGTCCACCAGAGGGCGCCAGCGAGAGTAGCGGCTCAAAGTTGGAGCTTCTGCAGATCCCACGCGCGCGCGAAGAGGCCATTCTGACGAGCAGTGTCTGCAACTCCAAGGGCAACTACGTCTTCCACGAAGACGGAGACGCTGCTCCAGCTGCGACTCCGACTCCTGACAAGAAGAAGTCTGCGCGTGGAGAATCCGACAAAATGCCGGTCAGTGGAGGTGGGAACCGTGACGAACGCCAAGAACGACTCGAGCGGGTGGCGAAAATGCACGAGGAACGCAATAATATCAGTGCTGTCGTCGTGTCGGCGCCATCAACTGAGGCGAAGTCGATGGTCAAGCGATGTGAGTGCCAGAAGCGATCAAACGGCAATCAGGTGACAGTGTGTGGTCTGTTCGAGATGGACGCTCGCGAGCCGAACATCGGCAACTTGGACGAAGAGCGCTGTCTGCTGGATCTGGTCATGGACAGCATCCCGATGGTCTTCCGAGACTGCGGCGGTGACACGACGGACAAGACGATCCTCGGCGGGCGGTACGCCATGAACAAGTTCAATCTCATGGATATGGACAACACGACCAACCCACTCGTGCACGACTCGGCTGAGATGGCTGGCTTCTCGTTCCTCCAGCGTCTCATCCATGACGAAGAGTGCTACGCGCAGATGAAGTCGTTCCTGCTCAAGGATTCTGAAGCTCAGGGCAAGGAGTTGGTCGAGTTCTGCGACGCTATCAAGAAGTACGAGCGCACCAACGTGCCAAGTGAACGTCTCGGCCAGGCGTGCACCATCTACTGGGAGTTTCTCTCCGTTGACAGCGGTCGTCTCATCAAGTTCCCGTTGCAGGTCGCCGCTGGCGTGCAGGATGAGATTCAGATCGCTCAGAAGGCTCTGAAGTTAGCGCAGGCCGACGGCTGGTCCCTCTCGGGTACGCTCTTCCAGCAGGCGATGGCTCACGTGGAGCATGTCTACTTCGAGCGCGAAGGAATCCTGGATCGTTTCGTTTCCTCGCTTGACCAGCCTGCAGCGTCTAATGGAGATGCGAAGTCGTCTTCTGGGAACGGTTCCAAGGACACTCCACAGGCACCCGTGGCGATCCCACCGCAGCTCGCGCTGTTCGACGGCTTCTCGATCATGGAGCTCAACGCGCGCATTTCCCATCTCGCACTCACGTACCGAAGTGCCGAGAAGCAGCTCGCACCAGCGGCGCCTCTGCGTGAAACCAGCGTGCGCCAGATCGAGGACCATTTGTCCACGCGTGTGGGGGCGTTAGACATTTGCCGCTTGTTCCTCGCACAGGCTGGACTCCTACCCGGCGCTTCCAGCGACGTACAGCTACGCCTCCGCATTAAGTTGCTGGAGAACGGCGCTAAACTCGAACGCTCGCTCAAGAATCTGGACACTTCGCCGACTCGTGAGACCATGAAGGTCGGCGTGATCTACGTGGCGCCCAAGCAGCGCACGCAGCAGGAAATCCTCAAGAACGAGCGTGGCAGTGCAGCGTACGACCGGTTCCTGGCCCAACTGGGATGGGAAGTGAACCTGCTGAACCACCGCGGCTTCACCGGCGGCTTGGACTGCAACCCCAAGAGTCTGTCGAACGGCACGTCGTCGCTGTACTTTGCGAACGCGCACTGCGAAGTCATGTTCCACGTCGTGACCAAGATGCCGTCCAAGGCCGCGGATCCGCAGCAGATCGACAAGAAGCGCCACGTCGGTAACGACTACGTCCACATTGTGTGGAGTGATAACGACGCGCACGAGTACGACCCCGCGACGATCAAGAGCCACTTCAACGACGTGCAGCTCGTGATCCACCCACTGCGTCGCACGCAGCGAGGCCTGTACCTGATCAAGATACACGCCAAGGACAAGGTGCCGCCGTTCGGTCCGCTGCAGTCGGGCATGGTCGTCCACGAGAGCGACCTCGCGGCGCTCGTTCGCCAGACGGCGATGAACGCGAACCGCGTCTGTCGTGCACAGGTGAGTGATACTCTGACCATGGAGGATTCTGTAGGGCGTCCAGTACTGACTGAGACGCTTGATGCTGTTTTGCATGTAGACGAGCGTGTACGTGCGTCCGTACCCGACGCGCAAGAAGCTCGTGGACGAGATCGTGGAGCGCTACGCGACCGAGTACCAGGAGAGCCAGCTGCTGACCATGCTCTTCTCCAACGGCTCCACGGCGTCGCCCGCGTCCGGCGGCTTCTCGGCGTCGTCCAGTGGCGCCAATGGCCTCGCGGGCAGCGGCGTCAACCCCAACGTCTAAGTGGAAATGCCAGTTTTTGTGTGTTATCACGTGTGTCTCTATCGGTGTCTAAGTTTGTGTGTCAGCGGCCTTCCACGTGGTCGAGTCGCTCGCGAAGCCGCGCGATCTCGGCCTGCATGTCGTCCGTGAGCTGCGCCCACTTGCGCATCTCGTGGGTGCTCATCTCCGTGAGGTCGTGGAGATCCGTCTCCATTGCACTCTTCTGCTTGCGCAGCGACGTCCGCTCCTGCAGCAACTGGTAGATGATCTGGTCTTTGACCCTCAGCGTCTTCTGGAGCTCGTTCACCGACTGCGGCGGCCTCGCGTCCTTGCTCCTGTCCTTCTCCTTGGCCTCAGAGACAGATGCTCGTCGCTGAATGTCCTTATCTCTGTCTACATCCCTCTGCTTCGACTCGTTACTTCTTGTGTGGCGAGAGTCCAAGTCGTGGCTCTCGTACACTTTCATCGCTAGCTCCCGCGCGTCCGCCATCAGCTCGGGGGCTCGATGTAGGAACTCCTCCATCTCTTTCGTCGACGCGTCCATGCCTGCACATCATGTCGTTTCATCAGCCACCACTTGGCATCCTCCCTGCTCTCCCCTCACGCTTCGTACCTTTGCGGAGCTGTCGCCTTGTGAGCCGTAGGATCTCGTCCACTCGCTCGCCGTCGCTCTCCAGCGCGTCATATCGATCCACGAGCTGGTTGTCCCACGCCGACGCCTTCATTCGCGTCGGTCGAAACGCGAACGGATCCTCCCACGCGCGTGGAGACCGTGGTGAGGACTCCATGCGACAACGCAGTCGATCCATCTAATCACACCCAACGTCAGTCGTCTCCTTAAAGCAAAGTCACAGTCACACTACTCACCGCTTCTACGATACGCTCACGCTGGGCCTGGAGCTCGTCCTTGCAGATCTTGCGCAGCTCCCACAGCGTCGCCTGGTACGCCGCTCGTACTGACGTCGTGGGCTTTTCTGCTTCAGGCGGACGCGCCGCTGACTGCGACGGGCGTGCTTCCGACTCCTTTTTATATCTTTCAGGGAAAGTCTTTGGGACTGTGGTTGCTGCAACCTCTGTATGGGCGCTCGCGTAGCTCAGATCGTCCACGAGGCCTCGCAGTTGCGTACGGAAGTCGTTGAAGAAGACGAGGAACTTGTCCATGGACAGCGTGCCGACGTGGTCTTTGTCGTAGCGCTCAAACAACTGGCCGGCCTCGAACTCCGAGTTCTTGTCCGAGCGCTCGTAGCCCAGTGGGATCCCCTGGGAGTCGGTCAGCGACAGCGGCTGACGCGGCGTGAGGAAGCCGCGCGGATGCAACGGCGGCTGCGCGTAGTCACGAAGTAGCTGCAGGAAGTCACGGCGCAGCAGCACGCCCGTGCGCGCGCGATCGTACCGTCTGAAAAGCTGCACGGCGTCGGCGTCATACTGCTGCTGTGGTTGCTGCGGCAGCGGCACTTGACTGGGCTTGGGTGTCTTGTCGTTTTCTTCAGTCGGCGTGCTTCTCTTCTTCTTGCTGCTCTCCCTCTTATCGGATTTTTCTTTTTCTTTCGAGTTCGAGCCACTCTTCTCCTTCTTCTCCTTTACATCTTTGTCCTTGCTGCTCTTCTTCTTCTTCGTCACCGCTCCATCAGCCGCAGCCTTCACCGTCGGCATCTCTTCCACGTCGTGTCGTCTTCAAGTTGGTTGGCATTTCCGCACCGTTTCGTGAAATGGACTCAGAAATACCGGTTGCATACCGATGTTTTGCATATCTGAGTCGGCGATCCACCCCATCAACTTTTTCGCCAGCTGGTCACGACGTGGTGGACCGCCGCTCGCCTCTCCCGCTCTCTTATTGGCTGAAACTCCCATCTCCCACAGTTACGCCAGTCCACTGTTCAGCTCATTGTGTGGACTGACTTCCTGAGCTCTGCAACGAGGAGCTCATTTCCACGGACGTCGTGTTCGTAAAGACGGGCGGCGTTTCTGCTGGTGGGTGCCGCTTGCTTTTCTGGACTCCTACGGCAAGAAGGCGCGGTTAGTTGAGCGAGCAACCCACACACATCCCAAGGCACGCTCGATGGCGACGCCGACGCCGACTCCAGCGACGCGCATGACTGCGTGGCGCCGCGTGACGGCCGCGCTGTGCATCGCGCTGGCGACGGCGCAGCACGCGCAGGTAAATGCGCAGGCAACGAGCGATAGCGATAGCGACAGTTCTAGTACACCAGGCAACGGCGGGAGCAGCATTCCCTTCGGCGTGGGGGGCGTGGTGACGAGTGCGCCGATCAACGGAAGCGGCTCGAGCAACGCCGCCGTGCAGCCGCAGACCCACACAGTGACGCTGGACGAACTGCGGTCGCTGGTCAACCGCAGTCGGAGCGACAACGGCGTGGCCTTTCTGAATCCCTTCTCGAGAGTATCAGCGTCGACGCCGACGCCGACGACGGCGACTTCCACCCCGGAACCGACCGCAACGAGAAGTAACAGAAACAACAGCACTAACAGCACGAACAGTTCAACGCCAGCACCGAGTACGCCAGGACCTTCAACAACACTCGCGAATGAGACTTCAACGGCAACTGTCGTCGACGGAACCGACCGAGTGGAGGGCACAGCGCCGCTCAGTGACGCAGCGTCATCATCATCGTCATCGTCATTTACAGAGGGATTTTCGCGGGCACGCGCGCGTCCAAACGCAGGACGTGCTGGACTCCCGACTGAGACGCCAACGCCCGCGCCACAGGACGACGAGGAGCTGTGGTTCGAGAGTCCGTCGCCGTCGGTCTCGAAGAAGAGCACCAACGCAATTTCGTTCGACGTCGTACGGCCACCATCTTCGTCGTCGGACAGCGGTGAAAAGGACGCCACCACAACGACGAAGGCTCCAAGCGTGACCCCAGCAACGCAGGCACCAAGTACCAGTCCCACTTCAACTCCCCCCACGACACCCACAGTGACACCGACGACGAAGCCTGTGGAGCCAACTACACCCACGACGACTCTGCCGTCGTCTACCGCCCCAGGACGAGAAGGACAGAACCCAAACTCGGTGCCTGGCACCAACACCAACACCGCTGCTCCCTCCGACAAAGGAGTTGCATTACTGGCTGAGGCGGCTCCAACTGCCCCCGCCGCGGGTGGCGGACAACCAGGCCTCGGCCACTCCTCCTTTTCAGGCGAGCCAACGGTCGGCCACAGTAAGAAGGGGAACTCGACCACTGCAGGATCCAGTAGCAGCGCCGAGAGCACGGAGAGCTCCAACCAGAGTGGCAGCAGCCTTTACAGTATGGGCACTGCCTCCATCATGTCGATCGTCGGCGTGATCGTCGGCATCTGCGTGATCGTCTCACTCTTCGTGCTGATCAGCCGCCGAAAGTACGAGAATGACGACGACGACCACGATGTTCTCAACTACGGCGGCGGTGGAATCAAGTTCAACCTGGACGGTCGTGGAACCAATTCCATCGTCCGCCTCTCTCCTACTTTCCTCATGAACGACATGGCAGCTCCAGCCCCAGGCCAGCCCATGGAGCCGGACTTTGGCTCGATGTCTCCACACCAAATCATGGCCAGCAACCGAGGCCGCGCCCCTACGGGAGCCGTACCAGAGCAATCGCCTGCCATTATGGAGAACTTCGCCCCTCAGCAGCGCAATTTGGCCAGCGAGGGCGGCCCGAGTCCCAGCGCCTTTGACTCAACAGACGACTTCTCGACCCTCGACAGTCGCGGAAGCGATGGCTGGAGTTCAGTGCTGGAGTCCGACTTCGACCACCGCTCGGCCTCGCGATGCACACGCGACACGACGTTCAGCAACATCACGATGTCCCAGAACTACTCGGAATTCAATCCAGCAGACCTGCGCAGCGGCACGTTCCGAAGCACGACAGCACCCCGACGACCTGGAGGCGACTCGGCAGGCACGTACCGCAGGACGACGAAGGGATCGTCCCAGGCGCCAGAGTACGATATCGACGAAGAGACGGCCTCGGTCATGTCCTTCGACGTGGATGAGGGTAACAATGTGAACGACGCGCGGTCCACCGGAGCCTCGTCGTTCCGCCTGTCCGGATACTCCGACTTCCGCTCCACAGGCCAGAGCTTTGACCAGTCGATGCGATCCACAGGGCCGTACATGTAAGTTGAGCCGACCACCGAGTAGATCGCGAGCGCGTCGTGTGTTTCTGTCGTCAGTATGTACCCTACCGTCGTTGTCGTCGTCGTCGTTGTGCCAGTATTGTCGTTCCCCGTAGTAATATTTGGCAGATCAAAAGAATCCAAATGAACCAAGCAGCATGTGTGTGTGTGTGTGGTTTTGTTTCTGTCTATTCCAGTGTTCAGTTGTGCTTTTGACCTGACGACTACTACGAGGCCAGTGGCTTACGAGAACGACGCGCGGTCGTAGACGCTCAGCGGCACCGACTTGGTCATGAGACGGAAGTACGCGAGCTGCGAGTCCGTTGGCTTGTCTGCAAGTCACACAAAGCATGAATCAGTCTCACGTCCCCAAACATGCAACAACAACTACTGCAATCCAACAACGCACCGTGCAAGAAGTGGACCTGGTTGTAGTATGCGACCACGCTCTTGAGCTCGTCCAGCGTGTACGGACGCATCGTCACTCGGTGCGCGCGGTAGTCCACCTGCTGCTTGAAGTGGACCTTGGTCGGGAAGTTCTCCGTCATGGCGGCCACGAACACGCCGTTCGCGAGCTTGCGCTCCTCCACCAGACCGCCCTCGCGGATGTCTGTCAGCGCATCGATGACCGAGATGTCTCCCGGCTTGACGTCCACGCCGTCGTACCCGAACACCGTCTTGCCGAACCACGTGTTGTACTCGTCCACGGCGATCAGCACTGGGAACTCGGTGACCTTGGCCAGTTCGGCGCGCAGGTCCACGACCGCAGCGCACGCGAGCTCCTCGTCGCGGATGCCGTTAACCACGAGGTCGCGCAGCGTGAGCGTGGACGCGTCGTACTCAGCGACGTCCTTTGGCTTGGCAGCGAACGACTCTGGGTAGTAGCGGTCGCCGTAGTCGCCGCGCAGCTTGATGGATCGCAGCTGCTCGCCGTGGCAGTGCAGGAATTTCTCGAGCAGCTCAATGCCGTACGAGTCGATGTCGTACTTTCCGTCGATGTATGGCGACGGGATCACGTACGGCGCCTCGAAACACCACGAGCGCGCGCTCGGCACGTAGAGCACGAGCCAGTCGCTTTCACGCGCGAACTGCACGATCTGCTGCAGCGCCACGGTCTTGCCGCAGCCGCGCTCGCCGTCGATCACGTACGCGCCGGACGTCTCCTTCTTCGTGGTCTCCCACTCTGTAACACAACGCATGAGTATCCACACACTCACATAATAGACAAATAAATGAGGAGGACGCACCCTTGAGGGCCGACAGGATCTGCTGCGTGGTCTCACGCAGCATCAAGTGGCGGTGGCCAACGAGGTCGAACATGGACTCGACGCGCTTGCTAATGCTGTTCATTCACCCACACAAAATCAACCGCAGTCGTGTTAGCACTTGCGCATAGGATACGATATGTCCATGACTGGTGACTCGACTCACCCTTCCGGCACGAGCTTGGCCTGGGTCTCCTTCAGGAACGGGAAGAACTTGAGGCTCTCCTTGTCGCTGGCCTGCAGTTGCAACAGCGTCAGTTCCACAGCACTAGCACCAGCACATTATAGCTATGCGCTGACCTGCGAGAATGGGATCGACGCGATCACGCCCGTGTCCTCCACTGGCTCCGTCTCGGACGTCGCAGCGGCGTCGGCGTTGGCGTCAGCATCAAACGAGAAGCCGCGCGCGGCGACGGTCTGGAAGCTCTTGGTGGCGGCGACGCGCGTGCGCTGCAGGCGCGAGAGCACTCGGGTCGCAAGCATGGTGATGGTGGATATTCCGTCGGACGTCGGTCGTGTGGCCTGCGGTGGGCGATCACCAGCCAGCAGCCGATGACTCTGTGGGCCAGAGATGCGCTGTGGTGTGCACCACATAATAAAGAGTGCCAACTCCTAACTAGCGTGGTGCACACTAACTAACTAAATAGCGACGACCCCCAAGAGAGTGACATCAATGAAACCGTGGAAATTAGTAGCGGGCACCATGAAGCGACGCCGACAGCTCTTCAACTCTATTAGCGTCAAGGCACGGCGACGCCGCTGTATCAGAACCCATTCGACGGACGAGCCATGGGTGCCGCTGCGTCCACAGCTAAGGAGGAGATCGGCGCGGGAGCCACAGCTGAGCAGGCGTCGCCGCTGAGCTGTAAGCTCTCGGACGCCGACGTCCAGGGCTTCTTGACCGCCACGCACTTTTCGGCCGACGAGATCGTGGCGCTGCACGCGCACTACGACCTCATCAGCTCCAGCAAGCGCGACGACGGCTTGATCGACAACAGCGAGTTCCAGACGGCGCTGGGCTTCACGGTCAAGGAGTCGCTGTACGTGGACCGCATCTTCCAGCTCTTCGACACCAACAACGACTCGTTCATCAGCTTTTCCGAGTTCCTACAGAGCCTCTCGGTGCTCTCGTCCAAGGGCAAGCCCGAGGAGAAGCTCAAGTGTGCGTTTACTTGCATGGCTCTTGTGTGTTGTCATGAGGTCTCACTTTGTGTGTCTGTGCGT
>JAADXE010000529.1:0-22174 GCA_023337545.1 Pythium coloratum | reverse complement strand
TGCGAGTGACTGCATCCATCACGACTCACCCATGACAAGTGGCCGCGTCCATCATTGTTTCCCGGTTCGAACTGAATTTGAGCAATCGCGTCCATCATACCAGAAATATATGGGATCCGAGGCGTCTTACTGGTGGATAGTGCCGTCGAAGTCTGTCTCAATTGGACAGTGCGTCAACCGCTTGACGGCGTCGAGCCACACGCGAAGACTTCCGAGAGTTCCGGGTCGTCAGCTGGGTAGGTGGAACACGCAAGTGTGGACACTACCACGTCACATCCCAAACCAGGTGGTCGTCAGTACAGGACACTCAGCCAGATCCATTGACACCCGGACGTTGAGGTTGACGTGTTGGTTCTCTGTTTGCTGCTCGAAGCATTCGAAGCACATCTGGTCGCCTCGATTTTGGATGTTTTTCTGCTCGACATCTCGGAAACGCCCACAGCTCTCAAAAGCGTACCCTCTTTTGGATAGTCATGTAGCCGCACACAATATGCCGAGGGGACTCATTGGTGCGACTTTGTCTGAGGCCCCTTCTTCTAGTAAAACAGGACAACATCCTGGTTCTAGGAACTCGATTACAACCGTCTTGGTTCAAGACTCACAAGTAGCTCTGACGGGGTTGTTCGTCTGGTGAACACCACCGCCTTGCACTCCACGAAGAGCCACTCGCACGCTAGCTCATCCACTGCCGGACTATCGTGGAGGTCTCTGCTGGCTCCAATTCGCGCTTTGTGCCCTGAAGCCCTACAAACCACATTGAGGTCTGTCGAAGGCCGAACGATCACGATATTTTGCACCAGACTCATTAATCAAATTACTGCGTCATTCGAGTGCTACGTAGTGTGATGTCGCGTTGTTATCGGCGAGTTGTTATGCGCTCGTACAGCGGCGGGTGCACAAGGAAACCGTGTTTAGAACTCGAAGATCCTAATTGAGACCGCTCCGGGATAGTTGTTGCATTTGGACATGGCCGACTTGTACCAGCATGTACCACCCTCGTAGTTGGACCACGTGATCACCTCGCATTTCCACAGGCCCAGGCACGTCGACACGCAGCTGTCAACGTTTGCGCCTCTCGTGGTGTGGACATCATTGCCTGGCATATCGCAGTTGCTGAAGGCAGCGTACGTCACTTCCATGGGGTCCTTGGCGATAATGGAGCCCTTGGCACCGGGGTATACCTGCGCATTGTTGACGTTGCGCTTGAGCCAGCAGGTACCCCCTTGGTAGTTGGTCCACGACCATCCAACGCACGCAAAATTGCGCGTGCACTGGCTGCAGCACGTGTCATACCCGCCTCGAGCAGACGTGAGGTCGCCACCGGTGAAGTCGACGTCGTTGGCCATCATGCAAACGTTGCCTGGCGTCGCGTTGATGAGGAGGGTGCGATTGCCAGAAGACGTCGTCGCATTCGTGGTGATCGCTGGCGTCTGCACAAGAGTCCCGGCGGTGTCCTCACTTGCGGCGGAGAGAGCGAGCATCAAGCTACTGGCGACGATAGCAAGAGCAGGAGCAGACTTCATCTTGGAGTCGGGGGAGGATTGGACGGTGTATGGCTCGAGAGCAAAAGCAAAAGTGATCGAAGCCTCACAACTGCAGCCGATTCTGACTCACGAGTACCAACCAAGACGGCGGGGATTCCCTCCGTGTCAGTCAAAAATTTGGAGACGGATCGTTCGACTGCTCACTGGAGGCTGCGATTTATTTGTACGTCTCAGGGTGACGTGGTGAAGTGTGGAACTCTCGGTGGGAAAGCCTCTCCCGGCGGCTTCCTCGTGTACCTGCACACAGCTGCATCTCATGGTTGCCATACACTCAGCACACGTGCCAATCGAGATCAAAGTGCTGCCTGCGATTTCTAAATCAAACACGGATTCAAGATCAAAGGTTCATCCTGTGAGACGGTTGATAATCAACCGAGAACCCAGCACGTTACGTCCACACGTCCACAAGACAATCAAATGGATTGATTCAGAAATCTCTGCGTAAGGTCCACAAGCACGTACACTCGTCATCTGGAATAACTCAGAAATCAGCTCACAAGTCGTTGTTGGTCCCCGCCTTGCAGCCCACAGCGTACGCGCAGAGCCACTCGCACGCCAGCTCATCCTCCACCAGGGGAGCAGGCGCATTAATCGTCTCGACCGACGTGGCTGGGACCACGGCGCGCGTCGTATGGAGCGCATCGATGAGGTGCAAGAACGACACGACTACCAACAACCAAGCTGAATACAGGGGCGTGGTTGCGGGACTAGCAGCAGCAGAAACTCATGCGTGGTCCCCCATCGAAGTGGTCGGCGACAGCATGCTGATCCTTCGTCAACTCGCCAACTACAGATCTCCAAGAAATGCCCGTCTATTCCCGTTGTATGCTGCAGCTCGTCGCTCAGCGGATGGTTTGGGTGTGACAAAGTGGCTCCACCACCTACAGGCCTTCAACAAGATGGCAGATTATATGGCCAACGTGGCGATGGACTCACAGACAAGTATCCAGATGTGTCACCCAACGACACGTCTTGAACACTCCAACCTCCAGCGTCTTCTCACTGGCGACTTCCAGCATTGGCAAGTCGAGGCGAGCGAACGACTGGTCTCGACCTGGTAGGGCAGGTCCCTCTCTTTACGTGCATACGCGTGTGCCCCTTAGCTATTAGGTTCGTTAAATCGCGCCCAATATACTTCACCTTCATCATCATCATCATCATCCACCAGACTATTACGGAGGTCACTGCTGGGTCGAACCCACCAACCAGACTGGCGATCGACCGAGACGATGCTGGGCACCATGGACTCAGTGGAGATCTGCGAGGAGAGAATACAGTAGTGAGAAAGTACACATTTTACCGTAAGATGCAACGCATTACCGCATATAATACCGTAAGTGAGCTTGATGATTACCGTATACAGTTTACGGTAATAAGATACGGTATTTGAGTAGCTGGTACAGCTTTCATTATTCCGTTAAGTACGACTCGAACCCGGTTTTAGAAGAGAACCCACAGAAAAATTGGCGCCCATCGCGCTATTCAAACGAGAAAGCACCGACTCATATTGGACGCCACGAGCCGCCGACGGTCGCGTATATCTCTGTCTACAGCGGTCTCCAGACGACGAGACGTGGCGCATTCGATAGCGCGATGGCGAATCTACCGTCTTTCGGTGAAGACGTGACGGCGTCGGTCAATATCCGCACGTACGGCGACCTCCAAGCGCGGCTCCGCGCCATGCAGTACACTGAGCCCGTGGGCGTGGACAGCGCGCCGCTGGTCAAGCGGCTCCTGGGTGACGTGGTCCACGTGAGCGAGCGCAGCGACAAGCTGGAGAAGGAGCTGGAGAAGGCCCAGCGCGAGGCCATCGAGCTGTCGCAGATCATTCTGCCGCTGCGCAAGGAAAACGCCAAGCTCACGCGCGAGAACAACAGCGTACGTGTGTTCTCTAGCGTCTACATTATTGCGAGGATTCTTGACTTGCGGCAGTAAGAGTGTTCTGACGAGTGATGTGTTCTAGCTGCATCTGGAGATCATCCACCAGGAGGAGTCAATCAGCGACCGCGAGCGCCAGTGTGAGCTGCAGGTCGAGCAGCTCAAGGACGAGGTCGAGCGGCTCCAGTTCGTGAGCACGCAGCGCGCGCAGGCGCTGAGCCAGAAGGAGCACGAGATGAGCAAGCTTCACGCGCAATTAGAGCGGCTCGTGGCCACGGGAGGAGGCGCCAGCGGACGTCCTCTGGCCGGCATGGAGATGCGCGGCACGCGTCTGTCGCAGTCTTTGTCGGCGGCCACGCACCAGCAGACGAGTTTCCTGGACAAGTCGGTGGTGGACGACGCGGCGGTGGTGTCGGAGCTGCATCAGCAGCTCAAGGACGCGATGCAGGAGCTCACGAAAGTCCAGCAAGCGAAAGAGGCGCTGAATGAGAAGCTCCAGCACCGCGAGCAGGAGATCGAGCGGCTCTCGAAGATGACAGTGGACAGGTCATTCAGTCTGGGCAGTGGAGGCGTGGGCTTGCCAGTGGATGACGACGAGACAAGCGAGCTGCAGATCGAACAGCTCCGTGCGCAAGTTGATCTGCTCAACAGCCAGGTTGCCAAGTACGAGAGCCGACTTAAGAGCGCGAACGACCAGTTGAGACGCAGCACGGGGCTGGAGCAGAAGCTCAAGCACGCTGAAGATCTCAACGAGCAGATCCAGCGAGAGCTAAACGCGATACAGTCCAAGTACCTCGTCCTTCAGGAGGAGAACGTGCTACTGGGTCGTTCCAGTGGTACGGGCAATGCGAGTCGGAGCCAGATCAAGACGCCAGCCGCAGCAGACAAGGAAGGAGATGAGCGCGAGGACGTTTCGATGCTGAAGGAACAGATCGACACGCTGACAGAGCAGAACACGCGTCTGGAAGAGGCTCTGCGCGCCACGCACTACGACAAGGTATCGTTCACGAACGCTTTGTCGAATGCGAACTCGCACAACCGCGTACTCAGCACGGACTTGGAGCGGTCGGAGACCAAGGCCCATGAAGCTACCTCAAACTTCGCTAAGACACAGCAGATGCTCGCGGATGCCAACGCTCGACTCGAAGTGCAGGCGCGTGAGGTCGATGTTCTGCGAGAGTCGCTGCAGCAGGCGGAACAGACTCGCGTCATGGAGAGCGAGAAGAATTCGGCGCTTCATCGTGAACTGCGAGCGATGGATAAGGTTCTCCACGAGCGTGACGATGAGTGCCGGACTCTTCACCACAAGCTGTCGATCCAGAAGCGAGAACTGGACCGTGTGACGACTCGCCTGGAGACGCTCAAGCGTTCGCTGGAAAATGAAGAGGAAGGCGAAGATACCACGAATGCCAAGAAGAAGGCGTTGCATGGGCAGGAGATGAAGTGGTTGGAAGATGAACGACGAGACCTGCGGCAAAGTAAGGAAGAGCTGACGTCGAAGGTCCTCGAGCTCGAAGACACGCTTCAATCCACGAAGATGGAACTGCAGTCTGTGCAGCTTGAGCGTGATGATCTCGCTAGCAAACTGATTGTCGCTACGAAAAGCGAGCAGGATACGCAGCAAATGCTTGATAGCAAGAAGCAAGAGGCCTCGTCCGTGCAGCGTGAACTTGTGCAGTGGAAGGAGCGAGCACAACGCGGCGAAGACGAGTTATCACAGGCCAAGGTGCTTCTCCAGCGAGCGGACCAGATCGAAAACGAGAAGATTCGCATTCAAAACGAGCTTCTCGAAGTGCGTCGGCGTCTGGAAGAGCTGCGGGATGAAAACGTCAGTGTGAAGAACAGTCGTGATAACAGCGAGCAGCAAGCCAAGCGTCTCCAAGCGCAACTCCAGCAGCTTCAAGAGCACGTGACTGTGTCCGAGAAAGCACACAATGCAATCGAGAAGGAGCAACTGGACCTCAAACGCAGTTACGACAGCGCCACAGTGGAGCTGCGCAACGTGCGTCAGCTGTGTCAGCACTACCAAAGCGAGTACGAGAAGCTCATGAACGAGCTGCAATCGAACCAGCAGTCACTCACGACGGAGCAGTCTGCGCTTCAGAATAGCCAAGTCCACATGAGCGACTTGAAGACGCAGCTTCGCCAGTTGCAAAGCGAGCTGACTGTAAAGCAGAGCACGCTGCATCACGCAGAGACGAGACTGGAGCAGGAGAAGGTGAACCACAAGACTGCGCAGAGCCAGCTCGTGCTTGTGCAAGACGAAGTGCTGCAGCTGAAAGAAGCGAACAGATCCATGGAGATCCACTTGAAGCAACTACGCGATGACCTCAAGTCCAAGGATAAGGCTCTGACTGAAAAGACGGAAGCCGTGGAAAACCTGAAGCTGCTGATGGAGCAGATGGAGACGTCTCGTGACCAGATCATGTTCAAGCTGAAGCAAGAACAGCAGCATGTCCAGCGACAGCAGATCGATAACGACGACCTGCACACGAGACTCCACGATGCTGAGCAGCAGAGCCGTGTGCTGCAAAGCGAGATCGCGTCGCTCAAGAAGCTCACGCGCACACTCGACTCGGAGAAAGACCACGTCCACGACCAGCTTGATCTCCTGACCGAGAAATTCCACGAGCTGAGTGAACAGAACGAGAAGCTACAACGTGACGCGAGTGAAGGAAACTCCTCGATCCGTACGCACCAAGAACGCATGGCTCAAATGGTGGAACAGCTTCAAAGTGCCCAGCGCCAGAGCCAGGAACTGGAGCAGCGCAATCACCAATTGGACCACGAACTAGAAAATGTTCGCCACGCCAAGGCAATGAGCGACGCTGAACTGCGAGCGCTCGCTCAAGATCTTGAGAACATGACGATCGAAAACCAGGCACTGAGTGAAGAGTGTACGCGGCTTCAGTACGCGTCTCAGCGTGGAGATCAATCGACGGCGACTCTCAAGAGCAAGCTCCGCGAAGTCGAGAAGGAGCGTGACATTCTCAACGTCGAGTTGGAGGATCTGCAGCACACGTATCGTGCTCTCATTCAGGAAACTGAAGGCACCCAGAAGGCATTGGCTCAGACGGGGGCGCTAGGCGATGAACTCACGACGGTGAATGAGTCTCTTCGAAGCCAGCTCAAGTCGTTGACGAACGAAGTCGATGTCTTGCGACAGAAGAACGCGACGCTCGCGACGGAGAGCGCGGCGTACCGCGATCAGATCAGTTTCTTGACTGACAAGCTACGCACTCAGGAAGACTTGCTGCGTGAGGCCGACCACAAGTACGAGAAGCTACGCAACGAGTTTGACGCCCAGAAACAAGTCGCGCAGGAGATCTCGGCTCAGCGGTACGGAGCACAGGCCCAGAACGCGGCTGTCTCGCAGCGGATCGTGCATCTTGAAGCAAAGCTCAGCAACGCTCAGTACGAAGTCAAGTCGCTTCAGGAGAAGCTCCAGGCGGAAGGCTCGCAGCGCCGCAGTCTCGAAGAGCTCGTGGTGTCGCTGCGCCAACAGATCGCAGCGAAGGATTCGAAGATTGAGCATCTGGACGAGCAGCGCGAGGCCATGGCCCATGAGATTCGTACAACGCACCAACGTCTCGTGGCTGCGGACGCCATGGATATGTCGGAGCTGTCGCATTCGCCTCCATCTCGCATTTCACCGCCAGGTGCGAAACGAGGAAACGCTCAGGATGACGGTGACGACCACAAGGCATCGGGACGACGAGCGGCGAGTGGAGTGTCGTCTTCATCTTCGATTCTACCGATGCGCACACTCGAGATCGCCCAACAGAAATGCCAAGAGCTGGAAGACCGACTCGCCCAGCAAAACGACACCATCAAGGTAGGAGATGCACACAAGGACGCGTTGTATAATACTCTAACTAACGCTTCGTCGAACTTGTCACGCAGCAACTCGAGCGTTCGCGAAGCAAGTTCAAACGCTTTGCAGCGAAGTACGAGCGCGAAATCGAAACGGTGCGTACTCCTTCGAAGTATTTAGTATCCAGTGTCGGACATGCGCTGACAAAATTTCTAACTCGGTGTGGATGGTAACAGCGCGACCGCACGATCGAAGAATTGAAGAGCTCCCGTGCATCGTCGTCTGCGTACCCGTCGCCTTTATCTACAGGCGGCGCAGCATCCAGTATGAACCGGTCTTCGCAATTCATCCAGTCCGCTTCTTCCTCATCCAGTGGCGGTTCTGCTACTGAGCGATCTCGCCCAACAGAAGCCGCGCGCAGACACTCAGCTGGGCGAGACGACTGAGAGGCACAACGAAGGACAACGTACCAGTAGTAGCTGTCTGCTTCAGCGATATCTGTGATGTTACCAAAAGCAGGAGCGTAAAAAGGCTTTCACCATAAACGTAGATATCTCTTTCGAGTGTTTTCGTGGTATTGTCCGATGACTGCCGCCTCTCTGAGACGCAGTCATCGTGACTCTGACGCTTAACTGACCTCCATCTGTGAAGAAGACAAGCAGCCAACCCAAGCGGGCCAACCTAAGCAGCAACCCTGACTGGGACAACTACTGTACATGGAGAGACAGTAGTAGTATTGCCTCGTGTCGACCAGGCATCTTCAGTTTCGAACGAGACCTTTTGTGACCTCTATGAGGCCCATGTGGTTCTACGGCATCATCCTCTTCAACCGACTCGACCTCAAGGAGGCATACAGGGTCCATCAATGGACGGCAACATCCATCGATGGACCAGTGCCTCCTCGTCCTTTGCTCGGTCGATCTCGACGCTTGTTCCTTCGATCAATCAATCAACTCAGTTGACCATTCCTGAATTCCCCTCCTCCAGACCAAGCATTTCTCTCACTCCTCTCACTCCGCTCACCATGAAGATCATCGCCTTCGCTGCTCTTGTGCTCGCCAGCATCGCCTCCCAGGTCGACGCCCACGGCTGGTTGGTCCAGCCAGTCTCCCGCGAGACCAGTGCCCGTCCGGATGAGAATGGAACTGTCGGCTGTCCTAACAATACGCCAGGCCAGTCCACGTCGGTGCAGCCTGGCCAGACCATCTCGGTCCGCTACCCGCGCAACAACCACATCGGTGGCTTCATCCGCTGGGCCATCGTGCCTCGTGGCCAAGAGTCACGCGGTAACTTTGACAAAAATGTCTTCCACTACACGTGTCGCGAGTCTGGTCTGACGTGTGTGCCTGCCGGTACCAACGAAGTCTTCTCCGGTGACAACGGAGCCCCGAAGGATAGCATCCTCTGTGGCGACAAGCTCACGCTGCCCGACTGGCTCCCAAGTGGAGACTACGTGCTTCAGTGGACGTGGATGAGCGCCGGCTCCAGCTACGGCAACATCGCGTGGGCCAACGAGCAGTACCGTTCGTGTGCTGACCTCAAGTTCACTGTTGCAGGCTCGAAGAGCAAGCCGTCATGCCCCACTTTTGTAGGTGGAGACCGTGTGTCGAAGCTGCAGGGCAAGGGCAGCAACCAGTGCTTCTACTTCCACTCGAACGCCATGGCGAGCTCGGTATTCAAGGGCGAAGAGAGCCAGCGAGACCAGTTGTACAAGTACGGCGTGCCGGCGGCCGTGGAGAAGTGCAAGAGCGGCGATGGCCGGGCTCCTGCGTCTGGAAACGCTGTGGTGAAGCCTGCTGGTAAGAAGGCCGAGTGGGAATACTGCTCCAGTAACAACGAGTGCGCGAATGGCTGCTGCTCGGCCCAACTGTCGGACGACCGCAAGAAGAAGTGCACGCCGAACGTGTGTAAGCACTCGCAGGCCCGCAAGAAGCGCGATTGGCAGTACTGCTCGTCGAGCAGTGAGTGTGCCAACGGCTGCTGCTCGAACCGTCGCTCCGACGATGGCAAGATGAAGTGCACGCCCGGTGGTTGCTAAAGACGTCCTCCAACGTTCTCCCTCCAAGGTCGTCTTTACGGAATGCAAACTCTGGCTTGGGTTGCTGACGTAGTAGTTGGCCACAGAAGTGGTGATCGTTGAAAAAAGACTTCCACGTGAGCTCATAAACTGCTTCTTTCATCTGCTTCTTTCGTCTTCATCTTCCCATTCCGTGAGCTACGCAGACAACTCATTGACTTGCCCGCACAGACAACATCAACGCACTCACTCGACTTCGTCCACTCTGCGAGGGCGGACACGCGAGCCATTGTAGGTTTCGCTCCACACACCAAACGCCTCGCGGACTGGACGGATCTACATGCACGAAGCCATTTCCGGGTTAGTGAGGATAATTTCATGCGAATGAACGTTGCAACATGAGTACAAACTACGTACCAGATCCTTTCGCTTGACGAAAATGCGAATCGACGAGTCCTGGAACGTGTGGGGCTTGTGCATCTCGTACGATTCAGCGCGCAAGCAGTAGCATTTCGACGATCCGTGCGAATTCTTGGCATAAAAGCGAACGTACTGCAGAGGATCTTCGACGCCCTTGCCGAAGTGGACGCGCACAAACTCCAGGATCACGTCGTCGCGGTGGTGCTCGATCAAATTTCTTCCTTCGGGGGAGCAGCTCAGGATTTCGTTGAGCACTCGCTCCTTGGGCAGCTTCTTCGAGTAATTGGTCACCGAAGTCGAGCCGATACAGTCGTAGCAGTTGCGTGTGAGCATCCGCATACGAATCTTGCGGGCCTCACGGAGCTCTTCCGAGTCGCTCTCTTCGATACGCGCCAGAATGCGGTCGTCCAGGTGCTGGTACGCTTCCACGTGCCGCACAATCTCCGAGATTCGGCGGTTCTTGATCCGGATATGGTCGTCGGCCGCCAGTAGCGCATCACACAGCATGTACTCGGCGGCTCGGATGTGTTTGTGTTGGTACACAGTCTGGTGCAACTGGAAACGCGTGCGAAACGCCTGCATCACCTGGTCGGCGAGCTTTTCCGGGAAGCAGATCGACAGTCTTTGCCTCGGGTCGTCTCGATCCGGCAGCACGCGTGCGTTGCGAATGAGAATATCCACGTCGCAGCAAGCCTTCGCACCCGTGTGTCTCGCGTCGCGCATGAAGTAGTCGAGCTTGTCGACATCCAGTCCGCTGTGGGCGTTGTTGACAAAGTCGTACAGGAACTGCTGGTCCTCTCGCGGCCGTCCACACAGCTCGCCGCTCACATTCCCAGGCAGCGGCCCGCCGTAGATCAGCTCCTTGATAAACACCACGTCGATCTCCTTCAGTCCGTACTTGGTAACGTCGATCTCGTTGACGTGCAGCAAGTGGTCGAACATATCCAGTGATCCTTGCTCGTGGGTCCACGTGGCATCACGCTCGTCCACGAATGGCTGGCGACGCTGCAGTTGCTTCCGGTAGATGCCGTCGAACACGTGGCTGAACGGGCCGTGGCCCAGGTCGTGGCATAACCCAGCGATCTTGATACACAGAACGTCGCGAGGCGTGATCCCCAGGTACGGTTGGCTCGCGCGGATACTCTCGATCATCTTCTCGGCTAAGTACGCGACGCCCAGGCAGTGTTCAAACCGCGTGTGGGTCGCGCCGATATACACGGTCGCTGCTGCGCCGAGCTGATGCAGGTTACGCAGCCGCTGAAACTGTAACCACACCAAGGTCGTTAGTGTAACCTCCCCCTTTCCATACTGCCGCTAAATGAGTTACCTGTAACGTGTCGATAATGCGCCAACACAGCGGCTCGAACGACAGGATGCCGTGGACGCTGTCTTTGACCTACAAGGGTAACCACCATCCGCATCGGTCAGTAGAGTAACCTCTCATAGTGTAACCGCCTTGTATACACGCACGTCTTTCGTCTCGTGGAGTAACTTGTCCGTGGGGGAGCATGGGAACTCGGGACTAAACGCGATCTCGTATCGTGACGCCTGCGAAGCGTCTACTGCGAGCGCGACGATGTGGTCAGTTGTCTGAACGCGTAGGCTACGTTGTCTATCGTCCACTGCGTCCTCTTGGGACGACAGCATGTCCACATCCGTCACACTACCGTCGGCATCGTCGCCCGCGTCATCAAATCGCTCTTGGTTTCCTTCGACTTGCGACGCGAATTTCTCGGCTTCTAGCGAGCCGATCGCGAGGAAATCGCGGGAGAACGTCGCCGCTCCGTGCAGCTCGGCGAGTGTGGGCTTGGCGCGCTTCACGAGCGGCTTCTTCACTCGAGAGAACGCCGACAGGATCGACTCTTGCTTCTGTCGCTTCATTTTCCTTTGTTGCTTTGGGTCTGAACGTGATTGCATCTGCGACAGGTTTCCAAACGGAAACTTGAGTGCCCCCTGGCCACATTTGAAATTTCGATGTGACATCCGTTAAGTTCGCACACGAACTTAGAAAGGATGGCATTCAAAAGTACAGTAGGTAACTCGAATAGAAGATCTTTTTGCGAGAGATTCAGAAACGATCAGAAAGGATTACGCCTAAACATGTTTTGGCTAATACCGAAACGACCTTGGTGGACGTTTTTAGCAGGCGCCACCTGGCGTGCACTTCATCTTGCCGTCGTCCGAGTAGCTCTTGGCGCAGCAGCTATTGGCGCACTCATCGCTGGACGAGCAGTACTGCCACTGGTCCTTTTTCCCCGCCTCCAGGCGTGTGCAAACGTTGGGGGTACACTTTTTCTTGCGGTCGTTCGAGAGCTGGTCCGAGCAGCAGCCATTGGCACACTCACTGTCACTCGTGCAGAACTCCCACGCAGCCTTGGTGCCGACAGGCTTCACCGTAGCGTTGCCGGATGCAGGGGTGCTGGGCTTTGCGGGCTTGGTCGTTGTTGGGGCTGGAGCGGGAGCCGGGGCTGGGCCACCGCCGCTCTTGCACTTCTCCACGTCCGCCGGCACGCCGTACTTGTACAACTGATCACGCTGGCTAGCTTCACCCTTGAACACCGAGCTCGCCATGGCGTTCGAGTGGAAGTAGAAGCACTGGTTGCTGCCCTTGCCCTGCAGCTTCGACACACGGTCTCCACCCACGAAGGTAGGACACGACGGCTTGCTCTTCGAGCCAGCCACGGTGAACTTGAGGTCGGCACACGAACGGTACTGCTCGTTGGCCCACGCGATGTTGCCGTAGCTGGAGCCGGCGCTCATCCACGTCCACTGAAGCACGTAGTCTCCACTTGGGAGCCAGTCGGGCAGCGTGAGCTTGTCACCACACAGAATGCTGTTGGCAGGAGCTCCGTTGTCCCCGGAGAAAACCTCGTTCTTGCCAGCAGGGACGCACTTTGAGCCAGACTCGCGACACGTGTAGTTAAACACGTTCTTGTCAAAGTTGGCACGTGATTCCTGGCCACGGGGCACGATGGCCCAGCGGATGAAGCCACCGATGTGGTTGTTGCGCGGGTAGCGGACCGAGATGGTCTGGCCAGGCTGCACCGACGTGGACTGGCCTGGGGTGTTGTTGGGGCAACCCATTGTACCCGTGGGGTCTTCGCGAGCACTCGTCTCGCGAGAGACTGGCTGGACCAACCAACCATGAGCATCCACTTGGGCAGTGATGCTAGCGAGCACAAGGGCAGCGAAGGCGATGATCTTCATCGTGAGGAAGGGTGACTTGGGGAGGGGGCTTGGTCTGGAGGAGGTGAATTTCAGAATGAAGAGAACAGGTCGATCGGCCGAGAGCTCACGACGATCTGGAGACCGACTAGAGTAAAGGAGAGAGTATGATAGATGAGTGGATCACATTACATGCTTAAGAGATTTCTCGTCGACAACGAGATAGACGAATTGCATTTGGGATGCCACGCTGGCAGCTCGTCAACTGGGTGACAGGCGGACAGTTGAAGAGGATGATGCCGGAGAACCACATGGACATGGTGCGTCACCTCCAGCTCCCATGTGGTTCTCAGATTGACACTCAAGGCCTCTCTGCGTGACAACGAATCCATCAAGCGGACTCCAGTCTGGAGTGTCTGCCCAACGACAGACACTGCCTCCCTGCCACGTTGCCCTCAAGTCAATCAGCTGTCCACAATAGTTGTACTGGTACACAGACACAGACGGAAGGAAAGTCGCGAGACAGCCGGCACTGCAACACACAAGCCGAGATCACTGCGTTTCGGCCGGCTCGACAGTAAACATCCGAGACTTGACTTGACGTCAACAAGAAATCTGGAACATCGTTGTGAGGCTTCCCCCAGCTGAGCTTGTTGTATCCGAACTTAGGCGATGCGTGGAAGGAGGCCACGAGGGGTACGGTTCCCAGCGACAACAACACGGGCTGCGGCGGACTGGTAATGAAAGTAGGGATCTGTGTCGGGTGGGTTTCCACAAGCCAATCACAAGCCCCGAAGAGTACTGGAACTTACGAATACTCCCAAGAAGAACGCAGACTCCTGCATTACCAGCTACTCACGACACGACAGGCTCTACGGCTTGGTCATACCTGCTGCCAGCACTGCAGAGGCCACTTTGCTTTCCAGAAGCGACAGATCGTCTGCTTGCGGTTGGGTGATCTGTTGAACAAACATGACACGATTTGTGAGTGGGTGAAACGAGAGACGGCACGGATGGCGCCAGGACTCACCTCCGATGGGACTTCGTACACGACCGTCGTGCCGTTTGCGTCGCCGACAATAACGCTCTTGCCCTCGGGCGTCCATCGCACTTTGTTCAACGCCTTGTCCGAGATCTTCGTTGCCAACGCCGGCACCTCAATGTCCTTGAGGATGTTCCAGAAGCTGATGATTCCGGCGCCGTCGACAACCGCAAACAGCGCAGGATGCGTGGGCGACCATCGCACGTCGCTCACGTATTCGTTCGACGGCTCGAACGAGAACACGGGGTTCTGCGGGTGCTCCGTGCTCCACAGCTTGACGGTCGAGTCGAGCGACGCCGTGAGCAGCAGGCCGTCGCGGTGCACAGGCAGCAACGGATTCAGGTGCATCGACGTGACGAGACCGAAGTGCGCGTTGTCCTTGGAAAACGCACTCACGACGACTTCCCGCGCAGCGATATTAGCACCCCCAACACCACCACTACGAGGGATGGTAGCCTTGTCCGCCGTGTCGAGCGTCATTCCACCAGCAGCTTCGACCCCAGCTGCTGCAGCCCCGGTCGCACCCTTGCCCTTCTGAGCTTCCAGCGGCGTCGTGTACAGCTTACCGGCCTCTGTGCCGATGTAGAGCTGTTTGTTTTCCTTGCGATGGATCGCAAACGTCGTGATGGACGCTTCCATCTTCTTGTCGGTGGTGTTGGAGAGGTTCGCAGACGAGTAGTTGGAGACGATCGACATGGCGATGCGAAGATCCAGCATCTCCAGTGGCTGCTGAAGCTGGTCCACGTCCCACACACAGACGCGACCGTCCGTACTCGCCGAGACGAGGCTACAACAGAAGAGAAAACACAGTGAGAACAATATCCCTACGAGGATATCAAGATATAACGTACTGGTAGGAGCTTTTGCTGCCGACGACCGCGATCGAGTAGATTGGGTGAGTGTGGCTGCCGGACGACGTCGAGGTCTTCTGCACTGGCGCGCTCTTGGCTCGAGTGTCCCACACGACAATCTGGCCAGAGTACGTGCCGCCGAAGATGAGATTGCGGTCGAACGGGTTGAAGCACGCGCTGGTGACCTGTGAGTGACACGTGAAGCGGTATTCCGCGCGTGTGGGCAACGCCGTGGACCAGAGCATCACGACGCCTTCGGTCGAGTGCGCCAAGTCGGACAGCGCCGACGAGTTACTCGCCATGGTGTCCCACTGCTTGGAGGCAGACTGGAGTTCCGTCTCGTCTTCCTCCAAGAAATCCCTCGCAGTGTACGACACGAGCATGAGCTCCGGGTAAAACGGCGACACGTCCACGTCCGTGACGGCGCGGTCTTGCGTCCACTGGTCGTCCTTGAACGAGAACGACTGCTTGAGCGACTCGGTGGCTTCTTCGGCTGTGTGGTCCTCCTCCACGGTCGCGCCGTAGTCCACCATGATGTCGAACTTGGTGGTACTGGTCAACGCACGCTCGATCACGCGCGAGGCCTTCGACAGGAATGCCTCCATGGCGTCCGACTGCATGATCTTCTTCTTCTCGTCCTCCGAGAAGCCCATCGCCACGTCGCCACTCTCAGACTCGAGCGTCAGCGATCGGACTTTGCTGCTGGGTGACGTCGCCTCACTCGTATCACGTCGTGGCTTCTGTGGAGACCGAGGCACACCGTCCTCTCCAACGTCCGTCATGGCTTCATACTACAAACAGCCACAATGCCCATTAGGCTACCTGGTAGTCACACAGCCTCCCCACGCAGAATAATGAGCCACCGTACCTCGCGTACGATGATCTCGTGCTCGAGCGTGATATCCGTCTCTGTGTGCTTGGTGTACGTTTCCACGAGCGTCGGCTGGATGTGGATCTCCGCCACACTCGTGACCTATTCCAAAAGCCAAAAACGACCGTAAAAGATCACCAAAACATCATTAGAGCCAGTGATTTCAACCATCAACCATCCAACTCAGTGCGAAGCCGTACAGTGGACAGCGCAGCCAGCTTCTCAGCCAGCGACAGCGTGGCGTTCGCAGTTGTAGTGGCCGTTGTCGCCGCAGGGGTCTCAGCGGCGTCCGTCTCTGCCGCTGAGGTCGTGCTCTTGAGAATGTTCTGGATAAAGTCGTCAAACTTGTTCTCCTGCTCATCAATCGCACGCGTCACGCTCTCAGGCGCCGCCGCGGCCACGTCGCCATCACTATCAGAAGAAGAAGAAAAGGCATCGATAGTAAGTAGCCATTTACGGGGCGAGTACGAGGCCGTGGAAAGCGAGAGCGACGTGGTTACACGCACCGAACGTTGGCCTTGCGACGGCGGATCTCCTCCAGCTTCTTGCGCTTCGCCTCGAGCTCTGCGGCGTGGCGCGCGCGCATGGATTCCATGCGATCCTCCATTCTGACCGTGCTTTCCCCCCGCTGTCGTCCTCCCCCGGCGACTGACACTTCGAGCACCCGCGAATCTACCGTGTTCTGCATATATTCACCCAGCACACCGTATTTTGGTTTTGTCTGTTCAAATCATTGAATTGAGCAAAGAGTCTACTATTCAGAGTGAAGAGAACGGTTTCAAGGGGGGAGAGGCAGTTTGGGCGGGTCAAACGATGTTGTTGACCGGCAAGTCTCTCAACCAGGACAAATATCGAATCGGGCAGGTCTCCGATATAACCACCAGCTCGTCCCTGGAAGCAGTGTGGGCCATGCGCGCGCCGTCGCAGGTCTCGTGGGTGACGTTGCTGTTCTGCTGCACGGCCGTGTCGCTCACCACGTCGATCGCTGTCGCGCTCGCGTACCACCAGCTTCAAAAGAGTCACTCGCGTGAGAAAGGCGGCAGTGGCCGAAGAACACCCGCGAATAAGACCGCAAAGAAACGCCCTGCCCACGAAGAGACGGATACGGACGAAGCGCCAGTGGAAGCGGAAGAAGCCAAGGAAGAGAAGAAGCAGGAAGACGGACCGCTGGCGTCGCTGGAGGCGCTGCTCTCGTCCGTCGAAGAGCTCATCTTATCGAAAGAAGCCAAGTCAGAAGACGACGAGCCCGCTTCATCTGCGAACCCACTGCTCGAGGCAGACGCTGTTTCCTCGCCGCCTAACGGTCGACAACTGTCAGCCAAGGACCTACTCGCGTCAGTGGACGAGATCCTCGCGAGAGAAACGAAGCCGAAGACTGTGGAGAAGGAGGACGAGCCGCTGGCCCCGGAAGACGTTCCAGAAGAGCTGCGCGTGGACAAGTACTTCACACCAGACCACATCGCAGCATTCGACCACAAAGACATCTTCCGAGGCCACAAGAACGTCTCGGCGGTGATCGACGCCATTCGTCCGTACTTGGAGAAGTTTTTCCGTGAAGGCGCGTGGGCTTCCGCCCATCCTCACAGCAACAACGTGACGATCCTCAAGGCAAACGGCCGACTCAATGGACGCTACGGTGCTGAATCGGGTGACTCCGATACTGATGATGAAGATGGAGAGTCGGTGGCATCAATGGACGCGTCCATGACCCAGCAGTGGCGGCTACCTGAATGTATCGACCCAACAGACTCGGCAGAGGTCGTGCTGTACCCTGGCGTCGACTCGCGCACGTTTGCCCCCGAGAAGATCATCAACTTGGATCCTAACGCAGTCAGTGAGTCGACTGCTCGCGGTACGAGTCACTCGTCTGTTCAAAGCTTCAACACTCGTACGAGGCAGCTGAAGAAGCACATCGTGGTGTTACCAGGAGCGATGATCCTCGGCGGAGTCTTTGACGTGTCGGAAGGCTCCATCTTCATCGGCAAGCACGCGCGGATCGAGCACAACGCGTACATCAAGGGCCCGTGTATCATCGGCGACCACTCGACGATCCGCAGCGGCGCGTACTTGGGAGGCGACCTGATCATTGGGAATCATGTTCTGCTTCGTGGCGAGCTCAAGAACGCTTTGGTCATGGACCACACAGAGCTGCGCCATCCAGGATACTTTGGTGACTCGATCTGTGGCGTAAATCGACACGTACTCGGTCAACAAAACCTGGCGAGCTCCGCCTAATCGTACACCAAGCAAGCCGTGCAACCTCTCGTCTATTAGCAAGTATCTACAGCTTCGTCGTTGTGGTATCTCCATGTTTATCTAGCAGCGGAAGTCGCTAAGATCCCCATAACTAACCTGGTAAACAACAGGTATTCAGTGAATTCAGACTAGCGTTCAAATTGGCTCGTTGGCAAAGTGTTGAGAGTCACATTCAATCGGCAGACCTTAGTTCAGTACAGAATCCTACGTCCAGGTCTGTCCTGTGGACAACAGAGTGGGGTCCATGAGTGGCTCACACCCACGCGCATCGTGTGACCCACGGCCAGGTCCTGCTGAAGCACCACCCAAGGCGTCAAGAAACGTGTTCACCCGTGGCTCCGGCCGCCGCCGTACGGAGGCTACGCTGGCCAGGGGTCTGAAGCTGGGCGACTTGGTTGCCCTGGGTAGCTGCGGCTACGCTCGAGGTGAAGACAGCCACAACCAGCAGAGTGAGAAGCAGGAGTGAGGCGAACGGCTTCATGGGCGGCATGGTGGATTGGGGTCGAATGTATCGGTCGTGATGGAGTTAATTTGGTGTCGGCTTGAGGTGCTGGCGGAAGCTTGTCGAATGAATGAAGATGGTGAATTCCCGCTACGGTAGTGCTGCTCATCGTCGTCTTGAGCTGCTGCTAGCGTGCACCAGGCAGCGATATCTCATGCAGCGAGAGTGGCTCGCACTCGTTGCAAGCGTAGTGGTGACTTGCTTGGGCGGTTCCCTACTCTCTCATGTCTGACCGACACGGCGCCTCGCAACCAGGGGCATAGCTAGTCTTCACCGCGCTATTAACGGGAAATCGAGGGCCACAAAATGCAACTTCAATTTCTGTGGCCTGCGTTGAGGAGTAGTCGAGTCCACCATACATCACAAATGGAAGTTTGGTGTGATGATGCGGGTCGCCAACAATCCAGGGGCATCGAAGAAGCTCCACTCAATGTCCATAAGCTCATACAGTAATGCGCTGTTCTTCTCTATTTTGACGATGACGATTCTACTGTAGAAGACCTTCAATTACGCGTCGCCCATGTCATCCAGAGAATCATTCCAGACGAGTGGGGGTCGTTAGACAGAAGCTATTCGCTTCGTGAAGATAACCACTCGTACCGTCGTTTACGGGGTGGAGCTATGCTCATCACAGGAGGAGAGGTGCTCGGTGTACCCGCACGATCCATACACACCACCCACGCTGAAGTCAATCGAAAGAACGTTCACGTAAGGTGGCTTCTTGGAGGTTCCTCCGCTTCTTCTAGAGATCGCCACTGCCATTCGTTCAGCCTCCGCCTACACCTCAAGCCACTCCGACCGACTCATTTAAACCCAAGCCACTATGTCGCCCATGAAGCCACTCGTCACACTCTGGCTCTTTGTCCTCCTGACTGTGACTCTCCTCGCCTCAAGTGTCTCCACCTCAGCCGAGGCCAACCAAGTCGTCCAGCTTCAGGGCCCTGACCAGCGTAGCCTCTGGACAGCCAACGAGCAGGTCTCGCGACGGCTCGGATTGTGCGTTAGCAAGAGCTGGCCGTGGGTCACACGATGCGACTGGGTGTGAACAAGAAGCCTACCACACTCACGAAGGTTGATATGCTTCGACGTAGGACGACGCGTTGGTACTAGAATGCATACTATGTAGTATCCATCGCATGTGCATTCTGTTTTGTCGCCTTTCCTTCGAAGATCTCACTGCTTTGGCTCGTACCAATAGCTACTGCATACAGCGTCCTATCACACGCAGATTTCAATGAACTAAAGAGCCTGGCCAGCAACTTCGCGACACATCTTCCAGTGTCTGGATGACGTGGACGACGCGCTTTTGAAGCGTGAGAAGAAGAAAAGCTCATCTACACAGCGGTGCCCGTGGATAATTGGTGACCCAGATCAACGTACTTCGAAGTAGTACCTCAACGAAGGCAACGTAAGCTGAGGTTTCTCTTCGTGGCCCTCGATTGCCCTGCTGAGATGGGACAATATCGTTGTTTGCTGGGCGATACGATGTTTTCTGTGAGTCCAAGTGACAGACCAAGCCGAAGGTACAGTACCCATGCAAGGAGCACGACTCCGTCCTTGCCAGGGGAGCCGTCGCTGCGTCCTACGACGTTGAGAGCGAACAGTTCGCACGATATCGGAATCCTCATTCTACAAGCTTCTGCCTCTAGCGCAAGTCAACCAAGCCACCCCTTCACGATCTTCATCTTCGACTCCCAAGCCACAATGTCACCAACGAAGCCGTTCGCCTCACTCCTCGCCCTTGCCCTAGTAGTGATGGTGATCTTTGCCTCCAGCGTCTCCGCCTCTGCTCAAGCCGACCAGGTCGCCTAGCAGCAGCCCCCCGACCAGCGCAGCCTTCGTGCGGAGGCTGGAGCCACGGACGAGCACGTCTCGCGACGTCTCGGGTGGTGCTTCAACAAGACTTGGCCGTGGATCACACGTTGCAACTGGGTGTGAGCGTGAAGCCGACCTGGGGATTCCCATTGCCGTACTGTATACCGTGGAAAGTAAAAAAGTTGATATGCTGGACGTAGGACTACGCGTACTTTCAAACTAAAGCATATCCGTTGCATCTGAACCCTCTTTCTGCTCTTCCACGACTACCAAAGGCTCTTGTACAGGCGGAAGTCGTAACGATGCGATCTCCAGCACGCCCTTTTCAAGTGGTTTGTTCTTGATGATCACGTTGGGTCCGTAGATACCTTTGCGTAGTCTCGTAAGCGTGTATACGACGGTGTTTGGTCGAAGCAGAGTACACGGATCCGTCACGGACGAGCAGCCAAGCTGACTGTAGTCGCCCAGCACCACACCAATCTTCTTGCGTCCCGTATTGTATCGTGCATCGTCCAAGTCGACGAGGATCTCGTTGTATGCTGTGTTGTAGAACAGATTCAAGTTGGCTGTGGTCACTTGGTTGCCGAAGTGGCTCTTGAAACCACAGATCGAATCGCCACAGTATCCTGGATGACACAACTCGGCATTGTCCATGATCAGTGCGTTCTTCAGCTCGCCACGAAGCACGACGTGCCGTCCGATGATGAGATCTCCGCGTAAGTACGCGCCGCTGCGGATCGTCGAGTGGTCGCCGATGATGCACGGGCCTTTGATGTACACATTCGGCTCAATCCGCACGTGCTTGCCGATAAAGATCGAGCCTTCGGACACATCAAAGACACCTCCAAGGATCAGCGCTCCTAGTAAGACCACGATATGCTTCTTCTGAGGCTTGGGGTGGTCGTGGACCTCTTCAAAGTTGGAGCTTCGGCCGTAAGAATAGCGACGCGCCGATGGTGACAGAGGCCGCTGAGAGGCCCCACGAGTGGGCGACCCAACCTTCGAAAATGCTGGTGCATTTGGATCCAGGTTGATGATCTTCTCTGGTGCAAACGTGCGAGAGTCGACGCCTGGATACAATACGATCTCCGTGGCCTCTGCCGGGTCGATACAATCGGGTAGACGCCACTTGCGTGAGGTCAACGCAGCCAGCGCACTCACAGAATCTCCGTCTTCGTCTTCATCGGAATCCGAGTCGTCCGAGTCGCCAGCGTAGCGTCCGTTGCGGTCGCGCTTGCCGCTGGACTTGAGGATCGTGACGTCCTTGCTCTGCGAATTCGCGCCGACCCACGAGCTCTCGCGGAAAAAGGTCTCCAAGTACGGATGGATGGCATCGATCACAGCGAACACGCTGCTGCAGCCGCGGAAGATCTCGCTGTGGTCGAAGGCAGCGACGTGTTCGGGTGCAAAGTACGCGTCCACACGAAGCTCCGCAGGCACGTGTTCAGCAGGGAGACTGCGAAGATCCAGCATGGGCTTCTCATTGACAACAGGCGCTTCAGCGGGCTTGGTGAGCAGCTCTTCAGTTGATGGACTAGCCGGCTCGATAACGTCAGTGGACGGCGCTGGCAGCGTCTCATGAGTGTCGTCGTTGAGCGGTCGCTGTGGTTCATGAGGTGGATGACTAGGAGTGCCGCCTTTCTCACGGTTTTGCGCATTTTGGAGCTGCTGCATCGCGAGCACGACGAGGGCGGACATAGTGATGGACGCTGCAGTGCAAGAGAGCAGCAGCGCCGCCCATGGAAGCTCCGACGGCGCGCGCATCGCCGCAATTGGTACGCGGAATGATGCCGCTCGTCTGCAAAGTATTTCGAGTTTGTATCTGGATCTGCTTGTGGCAAACCGCCGCTCCCCTCTTTAAATCGTTGGCATCTACTACAATAGAAGACCTTTGGTGCAATTCAATGAATTGCATGTCGAACTTGAAGTGGTGGCAACCAAACAATTGAGCTCTTGAAAGGAAAGGCGACAATCTACTCCAGGTGGCAGAGTCCGATTG
>JAADXE010000528.1:0-22196 GCA_023337545.1 Pythium coloratum | reverse complement strand
TGCAGTTTGGTCGAGCCACATTGTGCTCTTATGCTCTTGTGCTCGTCTGAGCACCAATCGGTAATTTTGACTTGAGATTTGTATGGTGGCATTTGGTGAACCGTGTCAATGCTCTTATAGAGAAAATTCTCTTTTATCGTAGGCCCTTATAAAGGGTAGCGACTGTAGACTACTCGTACTTAATCGAATGCTAACCTCGCACTTAGCAGGAATGGTATGCATATCGCGACATCTTTCATAAATCCTCTCCAAAGGCAACGCAAAGTGAGAAAAATATCGCAAAATAATTACGAAAAGCACTCATTTTCCCCAGTGAGAATCGACCAGGGCAATTTAGGACATCGCCAAGAGTGCCAGATATCTTGATAATGGTGAGATCCTCTCAGGTACGAGCTGAGAATGTCTGTTACCGCAAGTAACTTTGTGTCTGTCATCCGTGGAAGAAATGCCGAGCCCAGTATAGCCCCAGTAGGGGCTTCGCCCAACAAGTCCATCGCACACATGTATGTAAAGTTTACCGTCCCGATGTCTACGATCTCGTTCTTGGCATCACCTCGGCGGTTGCGTCAGCGATCAGGCTTGACGAATTGGAAGGTGCCGCTTGATGCTCGCAGAAATACGCTGGGCAAGCGATGCGTTCTCGGTCACAACGAGCAACTTGGTCTTTCCCGATTGGATCTGGAACTCCGCACCCACGAGCACGACGTCGTTGCTTCCACGGACACGACCACCGAACTTGCATCGTCCCGTCGCGCTACTCATGTTGTTGATCTCGTAGACCTGGGCTAGGTTGCAGTCAGTGAGGGCAGCTTGAACGAACGCATTCAGCTGCACAGGCGCCTGCAAGAAGAAATCCGTCGTGTGCAGTGCAGACTGGTTGGCCATCGAGATGCGCTGGTTGAACTCGTCGAGGCTCACTTGGTGAGGCAGGAGCAACTCTCCAGCAACCGGCACGAGCTCTACGTCGAAATTTGCGTCACCCGTCACCACTTGCAGCTCGATTTGGTCCAACTGTCCACCAAAATCGACGTGGATTTGAGCCATGGATGGGGCGCTTCCCGGGAACAGCACGGGGATCTCTGGGAACGAGACAACCTGGTTTCCGCTCGTGTCCTTCGCCACCACTTGAACGCGAGGAATGGGTTGGTTGCTCTGGTTCGAAAGCCACAACTGCACAAGGTTCATGTTTGGCGAGTACATGGATGGCTGGCGCAGGAACGAGTACTGGATCTCGAGACCGTTACCAGTCAGCGACGACAACAGCTCGCGCTTGGATGCCGCGCTTTGCGGAGCCGACATGCTCAGGTTCATCAGATCCCCAAGAAGGTTGCGGTTCGAGTTGCCACCAATTGGAGCATATCCCACTCCCGCTGCCGCACCACCATCGAAGTTACTGTTCATCGGAGCATTGCTCGCCGGGGCGTTCAAGAAGTTCATGGCGTCAAACGGATCCACAAGCGTCGCAGTCTGGGCCAGCTGGCCGTTCTTCTTCGATGACGACGCTGCCTTTCGAGCGTTGCGACGGCGACGGCGCTCGTCTTCAGAGTCTTCAGAAGATTCCTCTTCGCTTTCTTCACTCTCTTCCTCTGATACATCGCTCTCGTCCTCAGATCCGGATTCCGATCCCGAGTAAGCCTCCGAACCGCTGCTGCCTGACTCCTCATCCGCGCTCGCATCCGAATCCGACTCCGACTCTGACTCCGAATCCTCAGATCCGCTGTCGTCGCTGCTGTAGAAGCCAGTCGCCTTGACCTTCCTCGTGTCTCTCTTGCCACCACGTCGGTCACTCGACACAGGTTCATCCCGTTCGTTGTCATGGAACGAAGATTCGTCACGCAGCGACGAGTCGGGCTTTGACTGACGCCACGTCGGCAGCGGGGCGTAACCAGGGACGCTGTGGTGGACAACGCTTGAGAGGGTGCCAAGCGTGAAACGGGTCTTCGACTCTTCCTCGTACCCGATCAATGGTGCCGGCTTCTTCGTGGCGAAGATCTTGTGAGGGTTCACGACGTTTGCGTCACCAGAGAGTGCAGCACGGATCAATCGAGCACGGTCACGTACGTCGTAGTCAGAGTCGAACTTGCACAGTTCAATCACATACTGCAGCAGCAACTGGATGTTGCGGTTGTGCGGCTCGTGCAGACCCAGCTTCACTGCAAGGTTGAGAACCTGCAGGCGAACTTCCGTGGCTTCATCCGAGAATGTCTTCGCAATGAGGCGGAGAGTCTCCGCAGCACACACGCGACCATTGTTCTCCTGGTGGAACTCGCCAAGCATCCACACGATCGACGCACGCGCGGATGGACTCGTCACGCGGCCGCTCACCATCATCGCGGCAAGCGACCGCACGACGCGCATGCGGTCCTTCTCCACGGCGCTCTGCTGCAGCAGCTGACGAATCACCACGACACTTTCCGCGACGACTTGCTCGTTGTTGGAGCGTACGAGACGCATTAAACCGTTCAGGCAGCGCTCAGCCACGGATGGCATCGCGTCCGCCACGCGGCCAAGTGCACGCACCGTCATCGTCACGAACGACTTGTCCACGTGACGCACGTAGGCTTGGAACTCGCGCAGGATGATGCTGACGTTCTCATCCGTCACCAGCGCCGTGAGGATCTCGAGCTTGAGCTTGCGGGCATATGACGGATCGGTCGCACGCACGAAGAAGTCCTGCAAGAATGGACGGAACATATCCGGGCGGGAGATCGACATGGACGAGATCACCGTCAGCACGACGTACTGGATCTCGCGCTGGTTGCGCATGATTCGCACCAGCGACTTGCCGATCAGCGTGTTGGTCGCGACACTGTGCGTGCCACAGTAGTAGTGGAGCGTCGCCACCGCGAGCACGACCGCGCTGTTGCGAGACTTGAGCAGCGGGATCGACGAGCGGAGAAGCAAACGGTGGTCTTCGTCGAGCTCCTCACCTCCACCAATTCCACTCGCAAGCGCATTGCTTCGGAACACTGAGCCAATCGACGGGAGCTCCTCACCTCGAGGCGCGCCAGCACTACCAAGGTGAAACGGCGATGCACCCGAGTTGTTGTTCTTGCTCTTGCCGTTGTTACGCCCCTTCCCTCCATCGTCCGAGTCCGAGCCGCCTTCGTCGTCCGAGTAAAAGCCGCGCTTGGTCTTACGCTTCGGGAACAGCGTCTTCATGTCCTTGCCGCGTCCAGCTTCTTCCAGGTTCAAGACCTCCGGTGTGTTGAACTGCTCGCGGCAGTAGCGGATGAGCACGTTGATCGTCACGACTTGCCCCCATTCTTCGATATCCGCCAGCAAGTGGCAGATCTTGCGGAAAGGACGGTGCAGCAGATCGAGTCGCTCCGGACAGACTTCGTTCAGCGCCTGCATGGCGCTTCCCAGCACCATCGTCGACGCGTCATGGAGCAGCTTGCCGATGATCTCCGCCAGCACGTCCTTCTGCTCGGCGTCGACCGCGTAGACCTTACTGATCGCGTTCGCGGCGCACTTGCGCACGTACGGCGACGAGTCGGCCGCGCACTTTCGAATCGCGATGAGCTGGATCTGCAAGATATCGCGCACGCGGATACTCGTCATCACACGCAACGCAAGAGCGCGGATAAGCTGGTTCGGATCAGCCAGATCCTTCTGGAAACTGTTGATCGAGAGCAGCGCGAGCTCACGGCACTGCGCGTTCGCGTCGGCATAGTGCACAAGGTACATGTACACGAGCTTCTTGACCTCCACGGACGCGACGATCACGTTCTTGACGACGTCGGCAAAGAACATGGACACGTCTTCACCCTTGCTGATGGACGCGAGCAGCGCCTTCATGGCCTCGAGCTTCTCCGAGTGGCCGGCCACGCCCAGCTTGTTGTCCAGCAGCTTGCGGATGCGGTCGAGGTTCATGCTCTCCTCGAAGAAGTGCGCGTCGCCCGAGATCCCGCGCATCGCCATGGTGGATATACGCGCGAGCTTTCCCCTGGTGTCGTTGCCTTCGGGTTTCCCTTTCCTTCCAGGTGGCAGCCAACTCAACTTTTCCGCCCCAACTTTGTGGGATCGGAATGATGGTCAGTTTCCCGAAATCCCTAGAAAGATACCGGTTCACTTCAAGCTCGAACCGGTTCATGTCCTACATTTAACCGTCCTAATATAGGACATATGACCTGAAATAATATTTCAGCCAATGAGATGGCGTTGTGGCTACGCCATTGGATTCATCATGGACCTGCGGAAACGGTCGAGGAGCTGCTCACATCAATTGAACAGATAGATTCGTGGAAAGATGGCTCGTCCTACTGCTGCCGCTACGTTCGTCGCTACGGCGCCTGTGTTCACGGCCTTCCGCAATGTGAAGGTGGGTTCATCCATCGCCGCGGAAGGCGCCAAGAAGTACATTGGCACGCACAACGGCTCGTTCCACTGTGACGAGGCGCTGGCCGTGTCCATGCTCAAGCTGCTGCCTGCGTTTGCGAGCCACGACATCCTGCGCACGCGTGATGAGGCGAAGCTTGCGCAGTGCGAGGCTGTCGTGGACGTCGGAGGCATCTACGATGTCGCGACGCAGCGCTTCGACCACCACCAGAAGACTTTCGACGGCACGTTTGAGAACTACAACACGCGTCTGTCGAGCGCCGGCCTCGTGTACAAGCACTTTGGTCGCGATATCATCCAGCAGCTCGCTGGCGACAAGGCCCTCGATGACGCGACGCTTGATATCCTGCACAAGAAGACGTACAAGAGCTTCATTGAGCACATTGACGGCATCGACAACGGCGTGGAAGTCGCGGAAGGGCCCCTCAAGTACTCGGTCTCGACGACGTTGAGCTCGCGTGTGGGCCACTTGAACCCGAGCTGGAACGAAGACCAGTCGGAGGAGCGTGTGAACAGCCAGTTCCAGCAGGCCATGTACCTCACGATCACGGAGTTTGCCGAGAACGTGCTGTCGCTGCTCAACTCGTGGCTGCCCGGCCGCTCGATCGTGGAGGACGCCATCAAGGCGCGCTTCACGACGCACCCATCGGGCGAGATCGTGTACCTGCCAAACTACTGCCCGTGGAAGTCGCACCTGTACGACATCGAGAAGGAGCTGCTCATCGACGGCCAGATCAAGTTCGTGCTGTACAACGACTCGACCGGCGGTATGGTGCGCGTGCAGGCGATCAACGTCGAGTCCAGCGCGTTTGCCCTCCGTCTCGGTCTGCTGCCAGCGTGGCGTGGCATCCGCGACGACCAGCTCTCTGGTGTTGCGGGTATCGAAGGCTGCACGTTCGTCCACGCGGCGGGCTTCATCGGCGGCAACAAGACGTACGAAGGCGCCCTTCAGATGGCGGCTGAGTCGCTCAAGGCCCAGGAGACCAAGTAGAAAGTCTACCAAGAAAATAAGGTGAATATGGATGAAAAAATCGAATGCAAATTCATTGTATCATTTATCTAAGCGTTGAGCAGCAAGCTCATGTCGTCGAAGGCCTTGAACAAGTCCTCGGCAAACTTGTCCGAGCTCGTCGCCGCGCACGAGTTCTTGCTCGAGATGTGGAAGCCGATCATATCCTCACCGGCAATCATGTAGCTCACGCCGTAGCCGTCCTCGGCGACGGGGCCGAAGCCACCACCCGGCGAGAGCGCGTCCTTGAGCGTGTAATTGGTGCCGGCCAGGGCCTTCTCGACGGCAGGCCAGTGGTCAGTCTGCTGCTGCGGCTGCTGGCTCGTGGAGAGACGCCATGGACGACCAAGAGCGCTCTTCAGGAACGGCGACTCGATACCAAAGCCCACCGACGTGCAGTACAGAGTGAACAAGTGGCGGTCGATGCCCTTGCCGCTCATAGCGTTACGGTAGCCGTCCTGGTGGATATCGCAAGCCTTCTGGAGGGCCTTGAGCTTCTGCTCGCGAGGGATGGACGCGTCAGCCATGGCCAACACGAACGCCTTCGACTCGTCCGTCACAGGACGCACAGTCTCCGTGCGACCGTCGCGGTACAGGCGCGTCATACTCGACTCGTAGGTCTGCGTGATGTGACCCTGGTTGCGGTAGTAGGCGAGCTGAAGCGCCATCTGCACGAAGCCGTCCGGCGACACCTTGAACTTCTTGATCAGGCCCTTGCCGTACTTCTCGAACATGATCACCGACAGATCAAAGTCCTCAATCGACTGCTTGGCCTCCTTGAGCGACTTCTTCACAGCGTGGTCAAGACCGGTCGAGATGTCCCACTCGAGCAGCTTGCACACAGGCAGCACCGAGGTCTTCTCCTTCTCAAACACACACTTGGTGTTACCATCAGGCAAGTACGGGTCCGCCAGAGTCTGGTTGGTGACGACCCATTCCCACGAGTGAGCCATCGCTGGAGCGTCAGCCCACGCGTGCTCGGCGTTGAAGCCCGGAAGACCATTCTTGTACACAACCAGGTTGAAGCTCTTGTCAAACCAACGGTTGGAGCCGTTGCCGTGAATGAGGTCGCGGCCCATAGAGCTCCAGTCGCCAGGCACGTTCTCCTGCAGTGACACCGTGAACACAGCCGACTCGACGACCTCGAGCGAGCGCTTGTTCACGCCCTCCGAGAAGTACTTCTCACGGTTCTCCGCCCACTCGATACGGCCCACCGCAGTCAGCGCTGGCAGGTCCTTCTCGGCAGTCGTCGGCTCACCGAGTTTCTCAGCCGTAGCCATGATCCACTCGATCTGGCGCTGCATCTCGTGGAACGACAGCAGCTTGCCGTGCTCACCCTTCTCGAACAGCGGCATCTTGAAGTAGCGACCCTTGCACAGCACGGCGACGTGCTTCGACTGGAAAAGCTTAAGCTCGTCCTCCTCACGGCCTGGGATACGCGTGCAGCCAAACATGCGCTGGTACTGGCTCATGCACAATGGCACAATGCCACGAATGAGCATCGGCGGCAACTGTTCACGGTCCAGCTCCTGCTTGAAGAGCATGAAGTGGCGGATGAACACGGCAGCAGCGGCGGCCTGGTTCTTGGTCGGCATCATATCCAAGTTACGCGCAGGAAGTCCGTAGTAGTTGCTGTTGATCATGAGCGACGTGCGGCCCTTGAGGTACACGTACTTCTCCCACCAGTCCGTCACGTAGTTGGTCGACCACCAGCTCTTGAGGTACAGGTACCACTGCAGCTTTGGGCCGTCCTTCTTGACAAAGTCGTCCGCCATCTTCTCCATCTCCTTGTATTCCTCCTCAGTCATCAACGGGTGGACCGACTTCATGAAGCGGTCGACCGTGTCCTTGAGCGGAGGCACTGGCAGACGAGGCAACGCGTCCTGGAACGAGTACGTCAGCGGGTTGCGGCCACCCAAGATCTTGAGCAGCGCACCCCAGACCATCACGGTCTTGCTCTTCTCACGAGGAGCAAGGTACAGCCAGCGGCGGTAGCTGAGCAGACCGCGCAGGATCATGCGCTGGCCAGCCATGAGCATGAGCAAGCCAATGAACGCCGCCCAGGCCGCGAGGTACGCGACGTACAGCGAGTGCGGGATGAAGCGCGAGAACGGGATGAGGAAGTTGCCGACGTTCCAGACAAAGTACGCAAGCCACGAGCTGCGCCACCACGATTCCGACGGCGACGCCAAGACGATGGCAATCACAGCCAGCACGAGCACGACCGCGGCGACTGGCGGCGCCGGGTACACGCGGTTCTTGATGGCGCGTTCCATGTGGTACATGCTGCGCACGAGCGCCTGGCGGATGCGCCATGGTGGCGGGATGGTGAACGAGATGCGGATGCCCTGGTCCGAGTAGAGCAGCTCGACGCCGCGCTTGTGCTCGTCGAACACGCCGATCGCTTGGTGCGCTTCCGCCATGTTGACCTGCTTCCTGCAATGCGCCCGACGAGGAAGAACACGAAGTGCTAGTGGGAAACGACTGGATTTCCAGCGGCAATGAAGGCTACGCAGTGAAAGTATCCCAGACGCCAAGAGGCAACAGGTGAAAGGTTCACGGCGGACTGGGGTCGCAAGTTCCAACGGGACGATCACGCCACGCACGACTTGTTGCCGTTCAGTTGCCGTACGGACTCGCGATGTCGCTCTTCGCAAGCAGCTCGTCGTTGGCCTGTTTGTGCACTTCAGCATGAGGTCCCACTGTGCGACTGAAGCGACACCCAGCAGGTTTGAATAAAACCTCGTAAGGGGTGTGGTGAGAAAGAACACAAGGCGGAGTTTTGACAAACCATTTGACAGATAAAGACAGTTTATAGCCAATGGAACGACATCATTTCCGGCGGTTGACGTGGAATAGATAAAACCTCACCTTGAAGTTGGTCGAGGTCCAAACGTGACACCGCCGACGAAGGAAACCACTTGAAACGACCAGAGGAAACTGTTCGCACCGTAGTGACGCTTATAGTAGACTCAATTGATGAACCGGTTCAGCCAAGGGGAACCGGTCCAGAACCTTTGAAAAAAAATATGTAGTGTTACTTAGCGGACTGACCTGTAGCATTGAATATTTCACAAATACACCTCCGCTGGCTCACAAAAATCGAGAAGCGGCGCTCTCCATCACCGCGCAACCCGCGAAAAAAAGAGCAACTGCAACTGATTGACGAGATCGCCACAAGCACGAGCCAGGCGATGGAGCGCGTACGTGAGGACATCCTCGACGACCATGACCCCCACGGTGTTGCTGTCGGCGGCGCTGTGAGCGATGACGCAGCGGTCGTCAGCGTCGACAACGTCGACGGTAAGACGGTCTAACATGGCATGGCGACGCCGATGGACTAACGATGGGAAGCGTCTAACCGACAATGGGTACACTACATGGCTACACTTTTTAGGAGAGGATACGGATGCAGATACTGTCCTCCACTCCACGGCGGACGACTCCTTAGCGTCGTCGTCACAGCAGCAGCACGCGCGTGTGGTGCGTGGGCGATACGCCAAGTTCACGGCCAGCATGGACGTGCTGCTGCTGGAGGCGCTGTGCGCCAACAACCCGTTTACGGCCAAGCACGGCACGCGGCTGCAGATGTGGCAGCAGATCGCTGAGACCGTGGGCGAAGAGCTCCTGCAGAACAGAGAGGCGTACTCGTGGCACACGTGTCGGTACGTGGGTTTGTGCAGTCAAAGGAGGAGGCACTGGCCGCTGACAGTGGTTTGATGGAGTGTAGGGATCGCGTGACCACGTTGATGAAGTTGTATGCCGATGGCAAGAGCGACAAGCTGTTCAAACACGGCACGGTGGAGGAAAACACGCGCAAGGAAAGCATCTTGAGGGAGCTGAGTGTGGTGCTGCACCAAGCCAAGAGCGCCAAGCCCGGTGGGCTGCTACGGCCATCGCCACTGCTGGACGGGACGATAGGTGGAGCTGGTCGCAGTAACAGCGTAGCTCTCATTGGAGCTAGTACGACACCAACCAGGGGGGATCTGCGGAGCCACAATGGCAAAGCTGCTCAATCTGGACAGAAAAGACGACGAGTCGAAGGAGCAAGCAATGGCGGTGGCACTGGCGCTGCTGGAGCAGTTGTGCTGGGGTTCACCAACCGCAATGGCATCGATTCTGCCAACTCACTTGACAGTGAGACGTTCCGCGCTCGTGTGCTGGAACTGATGGAGACCAAGATTCAGTTCGACATGGAGCAGCGAGTGAAAGAAAACGAGCTACGCGAGCAGGAGTTTGAGCTGCAAAAGCGGTTCTTGGAGTATTTGCAATCAAAATGAACGAGTGATTCCTTGAATAGGATCACCTTCCCCGACACGGATCATTGTGGAAAATGGCTAATATTCTTTTGATGTCCGAGACACAGGCGTCGCGTCTATTCAAGGACCAAGTATAGCAATTTCTTCGTCTGGCTTCAAGACCGACATCTTACCCGACTCCACGAAACTCCACTTGGCGACCCACTTTCCTGTGGCAACTGAAGACGAACACACTAGCGTCAAGCAGACATCATGTCCCGCGTGCTCGCCACTCGTGCGGTGATGCCGATGCCCGTCTCCATGCGGCTCACTCAAGCCATTCGACGATCCAAGCCACCAACGGCCTTCACTTGGACGCGCGACATGATCTTCCAGTGGAAATTGTGGCGACGTGGACTTGTCGTCGTGTGGTTCATGGTACGCAATGTCACCGCAGCATTGATGTGGACGTGGCTGCTCGTGTGGCTATGCAGCTATGGCAACGTGTTCTCTGGATTATCGTCGCGACATCAAAGCTACGGCGTGTTCATGGGCGGTGCAGTCATGTGGATCCAGCTCACGTTCTGCATTCTCACGCTCGTCGGACAGAGCGCCGTGCTTAAGCCGTGTCATTTTCCTGCATCTCCAGATCCAAGGCGACCACCGGGCTTCGTGTTCTGTTTCCATTTGCTGGTCAAGCAGACGTACTTGGTCGTCGCTGTATCGATGGCCACGCCAATCGGACTAGCCATGCTCGCAGATTGTGCATCAGCATCGACGCGCCTACTGCACCTCGAGTTCTACTTGAACTGTATCCTCAGCGCGTTGTTCTTCACGGTGGTGCACTTGGTCCGGCGACAAATCTACTTCAAGTACACAGCAGAAGGAGCGCTAAAGCAAAGCTGCAGTCGAAGAACGGGTTCTTCTGTGTCCACGCAGCAGCAGACACAGCAACGAAGAGCGAGACGACAAAATCCGTTCCGATTCACGCGGTTTTGCCGTGTGTTTCTCATGCAGAACCTGCCGCTTCTCTTCTCGACATTCATCGCCGGGTTATTCGTGCAAGTTACAAGCTTCATCCACATAAAGACGCGCTGGCAGTTGATGGCCTACGCTGGAGGCAGTCTCGCCTTCAAGCTAGCGATCCAGGAGCTCGCTCGAATCGTGATTTCGAGCCAAAAGTCGACCAAGGATACTCGTACGATCTTCCTGACCGTCGGATTGCCGACAGTGCTCATCGACACGCAGATTCGACTGCCAATGCAGCGTCTAAACAGTGTTCAAGTGACGGTATCCGGTGCCGTCATCCTCTCCTTGCTTGAAGTCTTCTCGCGAGTGGGTAAGGTCCTGTACTTGCGAATCCAGTTCCGTCGCTACGATGCTCGCCACGCAACAGCCACGAACCAAGCTCGGGCGATGAATCTACCAAGCACACAGCTTGAAGCCTTGGAAAAGCAGCTGCACGAGTGGAAGCAACTCCACCTGAGGTATCACGCGGCGGAAGTGTACGCGGACATGTCTGCCGAGTACATTGCGATCGGTAGTTGTGCGGCAATGATCCTGTTCTACTGGGAGCACCCACACTACATGCTCGGTGGGACTGCTCGTGTTGGTGGTAACTTGATTCAGCCGATGCTGTGGTTGGCTCAAGTCGGCTTGGAGATCGTGATCGACTATGTATCTGTGGTGTTGGAGCTGGCGGGGGGTATTCCGTTTGAGGAACTCTATCGTTCCCGCTCCTTCATCACGCTACTCTTCCTCATCATCGCACTATTGAATGTTCAGAACTCGGCAGTCTTCTTTCTCATCAGCAACGATAGTTAGTACAATGGCGAGTGTGTTTTGTTTTTGGTGTTGTGAATTTCTGTTGCATCCTACTGGTTTTCATCGTCCACTACAGCCTCCAGTGCCTTTGCTTGCTCTTTAAAACCCTGGAGAAGCTTTGAGATGTTGTACTTGATCTCGCAGAGCTCTTCGCGCTCGTCCTGTTCGTTCCAGTCGACGCGCGTGTTGTTGAGCGAGCTCTTCACCTCTCGCTTTGTCGACTTCGACTCCTCGTCATCAGCGTCATCAGCGTCATCGTCACTCGAGAAATCACCTTCATCCTCGTCTTCATCTTCTTGCTGCTTTGACTGTTTTGTATCACGACGCTGGCGTCCTCGCATACGGATCTTCTTCTTGGGTGACGCGTAGCCGTAGGACTGTTGCGCCAACTCACCACCGTGGTCGTCATCCACTTCTGGGATGTCTTCCCCGATCTCTTCGTCTTCGTCTTCGCACTCGATGCCACTAATGCGTAAGCGTCCCTTCATGTTCTCTTCAAACGTCTTGACTCGCTCCGCAAGATCGTGCAGCGCACACGACAGCTCAAGCTCGGCGTCTTCGTCCACACTGTCGTAGCCATTGTCTTCGTAGTCGGAACGGGGCATCCTTCAGTGTTACAAGTGGTCACTAGTGATGGAAACGATGCGGTTCACACTGGTGTTAATGGGACTCAGCTTTGTCACAAGCCAGCGGCGTGGAAGCCGCTCGACTTGTGGCAAACCATGAAAATAGCTCAAAGTGGAGCCATTCTTCTCCGACATAGAAAGGCAAAATGAGAACGGATATTTTTGATTGGATATATTGACTAACAGAGATGTATTTCATTGGACCAAACTCAAACGTACTCATTCACACGGACGAGCCGATGGCTCTCACGGCACTGGAGAGTACAGGTCCCCACTCTTGCGAACACGGCGGGTGTTGACGATACAAAGGGTGAGTACGAGCACGCCACACGCACCAAACACGATGCCAAAGACTGACGCCACCGAGGCAGCGCTCGCTTGGCTTCCGTCGGATCGGACGGAGGCGTCTTGCTGGGATGTCGGATCGGAGCCTTCGGCTTGCTGCGGCAGTTGGCTTGCTTCGATATCGACACCCGAGCTTGGTGCTTGCTTGCTCGATGGAGCAGGTGTTTGACTCACCGTCGAAGGACTTGAGCTGGCTGTGGGTGCGTCAGTCTTCACGTCCGAGCCGCTCTTGCTGGGAGTAGGCGTAGGAAGAGTGATCGGCACTGTGGGCTGACCAGTATCACCAGATCCATCAAAAGAGCCAGGCTTGCTCGTCTTGGGCGCCTGCGGTGCCTGTGTCGGCAAAGGCTTCGGCGACGGAGAAGCAGTCGTCGGACGAGGTGGGTTCGGTGATTCTGGCTCGGTCGGAGTAGGAGTGGCAGGTGCAGGAGGAGACGGCGTGGCTTCAGGCTGTCTGGGTGCTGGAGGGGATGGAGATTCAGTCTCATCGGCAATCGTGGGTGCTGGTGTCGGGGACACCGCAGGAGTGGGCTGACGAGTAATAGGTGGCTCCGCCGTTGGTGGCGCAGTGGTAGGTACCGTGGTAGGTGCTGGTGTTGGTGCGTTGGAGGATGGCCCTGGTTGAGGCGAAGGACTTGGCACGGCGATGGAAGGCGTTGGAGTCGGCTCCACTGGTCGTATCTCTGCCGGAACCGGTGACGGGCTTGGCGGTTGAGTCGTGAGTCCTGGAGCAGTGGTCTCAATACCGGCAGTCGAGCTGCCTGTCGAGTTCGTATCCATTGTCATCGGCCCTTCAGGTCCAAACGCTTGCGAGCCATCGTCGACTGCGGTCGTATTTGTCGTCGTACTGTTCGCAGCAGCTTCAACTTCAGGCGAAAAGAACGGCGGCGTGATCGTCCCGGGCACGACCGGCTCGCCCACAGCGCCGTCCGCCACTACTCCATACGTGTTTAACACAGACAGAAAGACGGCAACCAAGAAGCTGGAGAACCACGGCAAAAGCATTGTTGTACACTGTCTCCGAAGCACGAATGAGAGAGGAAGACGACGGCGTGGTCATCGCGACGCCGGGCTTCTCCTCCTCCGAAACAACGACGTGGGAAGGCTGCGCCACACGCACGCTCTTCTACAGAACCACCCGCATCAACTGACTTGTTGATCGCATGGGCGAAACCGGCCCCTCGTACTCGTATGACTAGCGTCCATTTGCTGATGCAGCACTTTCCGCGAAGAGCTACGGAAGAAAGATCGTTGAAGCCTTTCCTGATCCAATTATTTTCGGGACACGCCTATTTTAGGCCTAATTTAATGTTCACTAATGTTGATAAAATAGGACTTTTGACAAACAGATTAGCACTTGCCTGCCAGAAAGCAATGGCGACGACAAGCATGGAGCCGGCGAAGGTGCCGGAGATCGACATGGACTACGACTGCGACGTCTACGAGCCGGCGGAGGACACTTTCCTATTTCTAGATGCACTGCAGGACGAGCTCCCGTTCATTCAGACGCTGGATCCCGCAATTTGCTTCGAAATTGGGTGCGTACAACCAACTCAACCATGCCTTGATTACCTTCAGTTAAACTGACGTGGTGCCATTGGTTTCGATTGTAGTTGCGGAAGCGGCGCTGTGTTTGTGTACCTTGCGACGGAGCTTCAGAAGCGCGGCACCCACGCGATGTTTCTTGCGACGGATCTGAATCCACTGGCTGCTCAGGTGGCGACGCGCACGGCGACGATCAACGGCGCGAAGGCGTTTGACATCGTGCGAACGGATCTCGTCAAGTGCTACGAGCAGCGACTGAAGGTGAGTGCTTCACTGCAGAATCCTAGAAGACCAGACGGGTCTGGTGTAGCTGACACTGGTGATCATCCGCTGTGCAGGGATCTGTGGACGTGCTGCTCTTCAATCCGCCATACGTGCCGACGCCATCAAGCGAAGTCGGCTCCACGTAAGTGTCGTGCATGACGCTGCCTATCGAACCAGTATTTGTCTGATGGTTGTTTATGTTCTGTCGTGCAGTGGGATCGAAGCTGCATGGGCCGGTGGAGTGAACGGCCGGGAAGTGATCGATCGCCTCTTGCCCAAGATCAAGGTATGCTTCAAAGACCATGATACTTGCTGTATGCTGTATGCAGTATTGCGTGTTGACTGGGCGTTATGTTCAGGATATGTTGTCGCCTCGTGGCGTCTTTTATATGGTGGTCGTGATCGAGAACAAGCCCAAGGATATCGCTGCGATCCTCGCGCGCGACGGCTTCGAAATGACGGTACGTCTACTGGCCCCCCTCCGTCAGTTGATGATGACTGCAAGTGCATTCGTTGACGCCACATTGCTTTAATCTGTGCATGTAGGTGGTCCGATCCACTCGTGCCAAGAACGAGCGTCTGTCGATTCTCAAGTTTACACGATCGCCAGTAGCCAACAAAGACGAAGAACGAAGGTAGCGCCTGCCTTGTAGCCAACCCAGAAAGAAGCGAGAATCCGACAATACGTACACGATTGCCTCCCCGATATGGTACACTGTTGCTCATGGTTAAAGGGACCAGTTGACGGACAGCCTTGTGTATCAGAACGAGTCGCACTGTTGGTTGAGAACATCATGAGTTCGATTACACGGACGACGTCCTCACGGCCCGAGAGATCACTTGACGTTCGTCTAATCTAGGCCACCAGATTAAAGTGCGATAAGATAATACTCATTCTGCACTGAGAAATGTTCTGGTCTTCATCAGGGATCAGAACAGTGATCTCTTGATCATGTTCCACGACGACCATCACACGCTCTATGGACGTCTTGCTGTCCATAGTGTCGCTTGGATAGACTCCATCGAAGGTGACGCTCGGACGATCCGAGCTTGACGCCAGACGAACTGTGGTTGGCTACACGTGGTTAGGTGTGATTCTAATTGGTCCAATCAATCCGTCCGACGCGTCCATGAGTTGCCAGAAAAGGGGTAGACTTGCCGACACTCTCTGCGACACAGGTGAGAAATTTTTCGATTTCTCAAAAGTGGGTGCGCCTGAGATCCTGGGTTCGGAAAGATTCGGCTGCAAACTTTCACAATCGTGCTCTCTCTTTGTCGAACAAAAGCGTTGCACACGGTTGCAGCTCTGCAAGATTCAGGGTGGCGTCCGGTAAACTTCGTAAACGGCTGTCTGAGTCGCTGAGTCGGGAAGTAATTTACCGCGTTAGCTTCTCAGTCGAGTGGGGTCTTTCCTTCTCCCTCCCCCCTTTCCTTTCCTGGTGACTGCTGCGATTGATATTCAAGTTGGGAAGTCAGTGCGAAGCTGCCGACGACAAAGCAGCAAGAAGGCTATCTGCATCGGCGTCTTCTGCTGGCTACACGCGGCTGCAAGGGACTTCTGCGGCGGACGAGGCTACGCGTGCATCACAGCGCCAGGCATTCGCGAAAGAACGGTCGCGATCCGACGCAGAGAACGCGAGAACCCATCGCGTCTGTGTCGAACATTCATACCACTCACTCGCCAAGAAGAGGAGCAACAAGAGAGAGAGCGTAAATGTCGGGACGCAGCCTCGGCCAGAGCGAGCCGACGCAGCAGTCGTCGCGGCCCAGCATCAGCATGCGCTTCTCCAAGTCGGCGCGTCGCCGCGGCAACAGCCAGGACACGACAACGGGAAATTACGGCAACCAGAACAACGGCGCCAACATGGGCTACTATGGCCAAAGCCCGACGCCCAACTCGCCGTACATGGGCCGCGCGACCATCGGCCACATGGGCTCGGGGGGATTTAGCAAGAGCACGACGCCGTCGAATGCGCGCGGCACGGAAACCGAGAACATGTTCAGCATGAGCGGCGGCCCGAGCGGCCAGAACGGCTTCGTGGCCAGTAAGACGGGTTTCCTCACGAAGCGCGCGATGTCGTCTATGGACGCATTCGCGAACTGGAAGGAGCGGTTCTTTGTGCTGGCGGAAGGCCACTTGTCGTACTACAAGCAGGGCGGCGGCTTCTTCAACACCGGGAAGGAGGATATCGTCCATCTCAAGGGCGAGCTCGAGCTCACGCCCGACACGATCGTGCGCAAGAGCACCATCGACGACAAGGCCAACTGCTTCGAGGTCGTCACGCCAGGCAAGCGCATGTTCGCGCAGGCCAGCACGGCGCGCGATATGGAGGACTGGATCAAGTCGATCCGCGCCCACGTGAACGCCATGAAGCGTGGGCCAAGCCCAGGCGGCCGTGGTAGTCTCCACGAGAACAGTCCGCCTGTGTTTGCGTCGTCGGCGCCGCTGTCGGGCGGCGGTGGAAGCATGGAGGACTACTCGCGTCCGAGTATGCTGGAGGACCACGAGATCGTGCGAGGCGCTGACAAGTCGTCCGACCCAAAGGATATGGTCATCAAGCAGTTGCTGGAGGAGAATCGTCAGCTGCGCGAGCAGCTCACGACCAAGGACCAGATCATCTACGAGCTCGAGATGAACGGTGGCCGCATTCTCGAGTCGATGAACGCGCCGATCGCAAAGCGCGCTGCGGCGCCGCGACAGATGATCTTGGATCTGCGCGACGTGAAGAAGAAGCAGATCCAACTGTTCGATGCCGCCGAGATCGGCAATGCGCATATCCTCACGACGCTGCTGCAGGACAACGTCGTAGACGTGAACGGCGTGGGTATCAACCAGGCGTCGGCACTGCACCTGGCGGCTCGCATGGGCCACGCGCATATTGTCCAGGAGCTGCTCGCGCGCGGCGCCGACCACACGGCGCGTACGGGCGACAGCTACACGGCACTGCACCTCGCCTGCCAGAAGGGCCACGTCAAGTACGTATTTTGACAGCGTGATTATCACGTGGGAAGGGAAACTAATGATGATTTTGTCTGGTGTAGGTGTGCTGAGGAGCTGCTGGCGGCGGGTGCCGACCCCAACACGACGGACCACTTCGGCAACGGCGCGATCCACATGGCTGCCGAGGACGGCAACATCCCAATCGCCAAGATGCTCATTGCTAACGGTGCTCGTATCGACGCAGCCAACGCCAGTGGGTCGCTTCCGATCCACCTCTCACCTATCGGCCACCCGATCCGTGTTCTGCTGGGCAGCGGCGCGCCACTGGCGACGAATGAGCCGCCACCACGTCCTCGTAACGAGAACCGTGAAGTCAATGAAACGCAGGTCGCCCACGTCGCGTTCAAGAACAAGTACCAGAAGGATCTCGCACTTGGCCCACGTGACTTTGAGTTTGTCAAGGTGCTCGGCCGTGGTGCGTTCGCGAAGGTTTACCTGGTGCGTGGTAAGGGCTCGAACCGTGACAAGTGGTACGCGCTCAAGGCGTACAACAAGCAGGCGATCGTGCAGAAGAACCAGGCGCAGTACATCCACACCGAAAAGGCTGCTCTGCAGGCGTGCTCGGACCACCCGTACATCGTGACGCTTTACTACGCGTTCCAGTCGCAGGACCGTCTTTTCCTGGTGATGGAGTACTGTGGCGGTGGTGATTTGCTGTCGTCGCTGACTCGACGAAAGCAGTTTACGGAGCCCGAGGCGGCATTCTACATTGGTGAGATCGCGCTCGCGCTGTCACACTTGCACTCGAAGGGCATCGTGTTCCGTGACCTCAAGCCAGAAAATGTCGTAATGGATCTCGAAGGCCACTGTCTGCTCACGGACTTCGGTATCTCTAAGGAAGGCATCAAGGACCACACGTCGGCCAACACGTTCTGCGGCTCGCCGATGTACTTGGCTCCAGAGATGCTGTCGCGCTCCGGACACGGCTTCGCGCTCGACTGGTACTCGGTTGGTGCTCTGCTGTTCGAGCTGCTCACGGGTCTGCCGCCTTTCTACACCAACGACAAGAAGCAGTTGTTCCACAACATTTTGCGTGGCCACCTCGAGCTGCCTCCGTACCTGTCGGGCAACGCGCGTGACTTGATCCAGCGTCTGCTCCACCGTGACCCCAAGCAGCGTCTGGGCTCCGGACCTCGTGGCGACAAGGAGATTTTCGTAAGTTTTGGACTCGTTTGCTGCCGCTCCAGTCCTGTTTGGTTTACTGACACGACACTTTGTATCTTGACAGGAACACCCGTTCTTCACCACTGTCGACTGGGAGAAAATGAAGCGGAGAGAGCTGGCGCCGCCTTTCCGCCCGAAGACAACGACGGATCCTTCTGGCGTGCCCGACACGTGCAACTTCCCAGAGGCCTTTACGGGCCAGGATATCTCGGACATCGAGCGTGGTTTCGAGCTCTTTGACCCAGAATCACAGCAGGTGTCTCGTCCAGGCAACGGCAAGGACGATCGGCGGCTTTTCCAGGACTTCGACTTCACGCCGGAGCTCATGCTCGACCAGGAGGCCAAGCAGTTTGAGAAGCTCGCGCTCAGCCAGAACAGCTTCAAGAACCAACCGGCGCCGCCGCTCCTTGAACGTGACGAGTACAGCCTCTAGAGGCTGCACACGCCACCGAGGCAGGTGGTGTATGAACTGCTAGTGCTAGTTGCAGTGCTCGTGCGTGAACTCGAGTGTACGCGTGACCACGCGCCGCGAATTCGGGAAGCTGCGCGTGCGGACAAGTGAGGCTGGACCCCTCGATTGCTAGATGGATGAAAGAAAGAAAACGTACTACTGAACGGGAGTGATCATACCAGTAATTCACAAGAACAGAATAAAGACAAAAACAAAAAGAATTGCAAAAATCGTAAATGCCTTCGTCCAAAGCTCTTGCAACGCCACTCGGCCAAAGTCAAAAACGCATGTGATCAATTCGCTCGACAGAAGTGTAGCCATGTCACATCAACATGGCTACATCATTAAATTTTGTGGTGGCCATCCTGATCCTAACAATAGTGAGAAACTTACAGGGGCACCAGGACCTTCCGTCACCGTCGGTGGTCCACGGTAGTGCCAGCATCCAATAGATGTACGTTCAATCTATTAGGCGACGCTGTACGTTTGTGTTTCCAGATGAAAAATTCTTCAACCTGTCGATGGAAGTGTATGTTTAGCATGGGGCTTGACAGCTCAAGATGCCAATTCCGGATCCTTGTCAAGATGGTCCCCGTTATTGGTGTCTTGGACACTACCAGCAAGATCCGAGAGCTCATGCAGCGTCCGACTCCAACACCCAACGAGGCCACCCCAGCCCTACGAGCTCGATCATTCGCCTGGCAAAGGACAGGGTCCACCGAGTCCCAAGCCAACCAGCCCACCTATCGCGTCCTAGTATTTACATCATTGCCGGAACGCGAAGGGCCTTGTCTCGGCTGGCCACACTCTCGATCTCGGATCTGTTCGCGACTCCAGTTCGACAGCCTCTCAAACGGCGGACAACACGGCGTTTCCTGTCGCTGATAATGGTTACGTGGGGTGTGATCGCGTCCGTTGCCTTTTCGGTGTGTACAGGGTCGACAAGCCAGTGTCCCACTGGATGTGCGCTCATCCTCCACCCGTGGTTCGAGCCATCGCAGTGTCGATGCGCCGTACAGATCATCAATTGTCATACAAGGGCATTCAAGGACGTGAGCGGGTATGAACCTGTCGTCCGTTCCTGAGGCGGTACTGAGCGAGCCTCTTCCGAAGACACTGAAGGAGATTGGGATCGTCGTATCCAGATTGACGAGTCTCCCTGATGATCTGCATGAAAAGTGGTCTAACGTCCAAACACTCTCTCTAGACCACGGCCAGTTCTCAACATTCCCCCTTGTACTGGGGCGTATGAAGCTCAAGTCTCTGGCGATGGACAACAACTCGGTGACTTCCATCCGGAGGACGCCTTTCTGGACTGCGCCTTCCAGTATGTGCTACTCAACGGCAACCCGCTCACTTCAATCCCCAAAATCATGGGAGGACAGAGCGGCTGTATGAAGTGCAGCTCCAGAACACCAACATCTCATCGCTGGCGCTGAGCTGGAGCCAAGCGCTGTTTGCTCCCACGACCAAGATCTACGCGCGAGGGTCTCCGATCTGCGGAGATGGAAACCATGCCGTGGAGACACAAGAGGGCGTAGCTGTTCTGTGCAGCGAGCGTCATAGTGTCTATGGCGGTCACTATTCTCTGTCGTACTACACACTAGAGGGCAAGACCGAGGAGCGACTCATCCATTCCTGTAGGTGATTGTGTGGATCATCGACGAGTGTAGCCATGTATCCCAATCCAAACAAGGGACTGGTATCCCTCGTTTTGTTCATATTTGATAAACACATTGAGAGGTTGTCCACTTTTTGCGAAATTTGGGTCTGACCGGATCCCTTGTATTGTGAAATCAAACGAGGGATATTCGGGACATCGCATTGACTGGTTTTGGCTGGTGGTGGGCGGCGCCCCATTGGCCTGGAGCTATTCGACGCGGCGGCCGATATTACTTCTCCAAACTCTCTCGAAGAAGCTCTAGACAAAATGGTGCGAAGCGCGCGTGAATATGGCGGCTCTCTCTAGAGCCTATACAGTGTATACAAGCGCACGCAGTGGTTCTAACGCGACGTGAATTGCATCTACAGGCTGACAAGAGCAACAATGTTATGCGCGACATCAAGGTCGACAAGTTGGTGATCAACTGCTGTGTCGGCGAGTCGGGCGATAAGCTCACGCGTGCGGCCCGTGTGCTCGAGCAGTTGACCGGCCAGAAGCCAGTGTACTCGAAGGGTAAGCTTTTATCTTCCATGTCGAAGTAAAAGAAAGACGGCCTTAACGGGCATCTTACCCGGGCCACCACCACCATCTCCGTCTCCGCCATCCAGCTCACGCGACAGCAGCTCAAGGGGTCTTTCCTGTCGTGACGGACGGGGGAGATACCTCTGCTGTGCGACTGGGGCGAGTCGTTGGTTCGTAAGCTACGCCGACGACGCGCTTGTCATGAGCGTCGCGTCGTGCTGGTAGCTTGGTGTGCTTGATAACCGCGGCCTTTCTGGGTGCTGTGCAAGCAGTTCATCCCCGATTGCGTGCGCATTATGAGTACGACCGGCGAGCCAGAAGAAGAAGATCGAGTCACGACCGCCAAACGCTGCGAAGGATTGTGGATCGACGTTCGTCTGGTGGAAAGATCAAGTGAGTTACTCCAAAACTTGCTTTTTCGATTCGTAAATCCCAAGGACAAACACGGGCGTGGACCATTTCGACGCGTGTGCGTGCGTGCGTGCGTGATCGAGAAGCTTCTCGTGTGGAAATGGATCGGAAATGGCCCGGACAAACCAAGATGCTCAACCAGTATTCGAAGCAGGGGAGTCCTAACGCGTTGTACTTTCTTGTCTGTAGCCCGTTACACCGTGCGTACCTTCGGTATCCGTCGTAACGAAAAGATCTCGTGCCACGTGACCGTGCGTGGCGAGCTCGCCAACGAGATCCTCGACCGTGGCCTCAAGGTCAAGGAGTACGAACTCAAGAAGCGCAACTTCTCGGACACCGGCAACTTCGGTTTCGGTATCCAGGAGCACATCGACTTGGGCATCAAGTACGACCCATCGACTGGTATCTACGGCATGGACTTCTTCGTCGTGCTCAACCGCGCTGGTGCGCGTGTGGCTCGCCGCAAGATGCGCCAGTCGCGCGTCGGTGCCCCACACCGTCTCCGCAAGGAGGAGTCGATCAAGTGGTTCCAGACCAAGTACGAGGGTATCGTGCTCGACAACTAAGCTCTCACGCAGCCTAGCTGTCCAGGAAGACTTGTAGACCACCGTCTAACATTGGGGAAGTAAAATCCGCTTCGATTAGCCATTCATCCATCCATCCTTCATCCTCATAACATCACTGCCTCCGCTTTCTCCATCAGTCCGTCCTCCAACATCAGCGTGGTGTTTGATGCTCCTCCAGACCGTAACTCCCACGGCGTAACCGTAACCGTGTTTGCTTTTTTTGGGG
>JAADXE010000527.1:0-22238 GCA_023337545.1 Pythium coloratum | reverse complement strand
GCTGTGTATCGCCCACCGACTGGAGACGATCATCCACAGCGACAAGATCCTGGTGCTGGACGCCGGCCGAGTCATCGAGTACGACTCGCCCGAGGCGCTGATGAAGAAGAAGGACGGCATCTTCCAGTCGCTGGTCGAGTCCAGCCGAGCGGCGGCGGTCGGTGGCGAGCAGCTCTGATCAAGTCATCGCAAAGCACGAGATGTTCAGCGCGAGCAACACTATAAATTTACAGGACGGAATTTTGTAAAGCTCTCACTTTGTTGTGATGCTTCTCACTCACTCTACTGGACTCTGCAAATGATTTGTGCTTTAGGCTGTGAGGATTTGATAGTCAAATCGATTCACCAACGCTGGAGGAACGAGGAGGGCACACGTCCATGCTGAAACCCGATCCTATATGTATACCACCACCGTTTTTCAGGGAATCAAGTTCCACAATATCAAACACGAACGAATACGTGGCTTCCGTGAGAATGCGCGAGCCGGCTCACGTCCGGCTCAAGTCATTACGTCGTCGATTACAGTTTCAGGAATTTCTGTTTTCACTTCTTCCGCCCTTTTCCTACTGCAGCCAGGATTTTTCGTCGTCGGTCCGGTCATGTTGGACGAGAATATTATACATTGCAGTAGACGTGTGCATACTGCAGGATACAGAACCTGACATTTTTCCTGCGAATTGGCTGTTGAGTCTCATTGGCGATTGATAGATACAGTAGTTGAGACTCTCGACTTGGGAGGAAGAGCACAAAGGGCGTGGCGATCAATTTGTGAGACTACCCTGCAGAAAACAGAGCAATAAAGTACGTATTATACTATATTTTCTTTCAAAAAATGTTCGATGAATAGTTTTGACGGGAAGGTTGCGAATCCTGCATGACCATTCCGACCTACGTACGTACATCGAGCGTTTCACCCACGAGTCGAATAATCTGCAGGTAGGATTGCAACCGCAGGCGAACACAAGGAATGATCGCGGCGACCTCATCTTCACTGAAGATGAACATCTAGTAACGCTCGGCTCGGACTCGGCATTGAGCCAACAAAATCCCACGGTAACGAAAACTGTGGGTCGGTGTTGCATGAGCGGTGAGAAGCTGTGTGGCCTCTGGTCGATTAATAACTGTCTTGAGGGCGGACCGCAGAAATCGAGTTTTTCGACGGCCCAATAGTTTTTAGAGCTCCATTTGATCCAGACGGAAACCTCTTTGGCGACTGGGAGGACGTACAAGGTGTCTGCACTTGGTGAACTCTGCACCAATGCTTCTATCCATTGATTCTACGCTTTTCTCTATACGGGTGTCGAAGAAAAAAAAACTAGTTTTCAAACAATGGAAAAAGGCAATCATCCATCGATTCCTGCGTGCGAGGGCAGGCATTCCCCCCCGAAAGCCCTCTCTCTCTCTTCATTCTTTCATTAATTCGCTCCTTCTTTCACGTCGAATCTTCGGTCTTCTATTCCATGGCCACCACAGTCGCCTGAGCGTGTGAGTCCATCCTGCTGTCTGAACTCTGCTGGCGTCCACAACTTTTTACATGTTGAATTGGATGAAAGCGAGTGCACGAGCGATCGCAATTGCAGTCCATGATGGATGCAATAATACGTCGCAATGGTGCAAAGTATGATACGAGCCACGTGTCGACACGCAACACGAGGTCGAACTGCACAGCTGTGCTGTACACCACCCTTCGCTACGAACTGCAGAACAAAACCGCAGTCCGACCTCACGCCACGAAGGGAGGGACGACACCTTTGGAGATGGACGCCCCGCAAGGCGAGTGCTCTGTGAGTTCTTCAATGTGATTCTTTCAGTGGATCGACTCTGTTACTGGGAAGAAAACGTCAACTGGAACTCCATTATGTTATCTTTGCCCAAGTTTAACAAACCAGGGCGTCGGAGTCTTCCTTTGTGTGGTGTTTCTGTTCGTGAGTCCACGTGAAGATCTGTTCCTTCCTGTGGACTCTCTTCAAGAACAGGTCAAGGCCGACTCGTCTGCCCAGCGAACAGCAGCGAAGACGACTGCGTGGCCAATCGCAGTGGCGTCAGTGTGTGTGGGTGAGTGAGTGAGTGAGTGCGAGTGGGCAGCTACAGTCCCATACTGTAGCTCTCTGTGCTTGGGCTTTGCCACGAAGGACTTTCGTGATCCCACGCACCAAACTCCGTCACAACCAGAGTCCAATCCGACCTACAGGCAGCAAACGCGAGCTTTTGCGTCCCTCGTGGTAAGCTTACGTCATGGAATTCCCTATGACGCGCAGGATGCCGGCGGTGTCGTCACGTGTCGTTGGACCAACCTCCGAATGCGAACTGACCACGTGATCCCCTGCCTCCTGTAGATTGGGATTTGATCACCAACGACTCGAAAACGCGTAAGCCACTGGAAAAAATGACGGACAATCCAGCAGAGGCTCAATGGCGTCCAGGCTCCTACCCACGACTTCAAGACGTCGCGTTTCAGGAAGACAGGACGTCTCGCCGGTTCTTGAGTCCAGCCGTGGAGCCGACCCGACTCCAGTCGCCAATGACCGACCACAGCCACACCAGCCACACGCAGAGTACTACCGCTGTCTACCCATCCACTGTCGTGCCCTTGGGTTCTCTGACCGCCCCTGTGAAGAAGAAGCGAGTTCGAGCCAAAACCGAGAGACGAAGACACCAGTGTCGGATGAACCAAGCACGGTACCGCACCAAGCAGAACCGCCACGCCGTGGCGCTCGAGAATTCAGTCGCACAATTACGACAGGAGATCTGGCAGCTAGAAGCCCAGAGACACTCGCTGACGCTGCGTATGAACACTAGCAACCCAGCGACGCGTGTGGCGATGGAGTACTGTCGGTTGTTCAGCCGCGGCTTGGCTAGTGGAGACCGTCAGCCACCACGCAGGTCGAACCTCCCTACCCACGAACAGCAAGTGCAGTTTGTGCGATCGACCTTCCACTACAACGCACGCATCGGCTTCTCCTACGGATGGGACCAGCTAATAAAGCAAGCGGGATACTTCACGTCTTTCTACGGCGGGTTACATCTCACGCCAGAAGGGTACACAGTCGTCTCGTCACCGCATCCGTTTGCTGCAGTCAAGGCGAACGTGCTACTGGAGGTTACGATCACAGAGTCGACGATTCGTCACGTATACCCGCATCTACTACTCCACAAGTACGACTTGATCGCACGCAAACTAGTCGGCCTGCGGGTCCAGTGCAGTACGAGTATGGAGTTCGTGTTTGATGAAGACGGTCTCGTGGTGGCCGTCGACTGGAGCATTGACTTCGTCAGCGCCTTCCTGCGAGTGCTGGACGTTGATGAGATCGTCGTCGTGCTGCAGCAAGAGCTGGTCGTGCGGGACACGTACTTGATCGCGACCGACGACCACTGTGAGGACGCAGCCACTGCTGTGGATCTTGAGGAAGAGAAGAGCCGTGTACCCAGTAGCCACTTCGATGAAGAACGCATCATGGCCGCAGGAAAACGAGACGGCTACATCATGGTGTGAATGCTTGTTAAAACGTCAATGTTAGACGATGGTGAATTGAATGCGCACTTGTAGCTTGGCGCCAAGGCACATGGCGATACCGTTTTCGATGGGGAGCATTGCGCCGGTCTGTAGCGTGCTTGTACTCTCACTACTCGTATCTAAGTGAGTAAATTTGCCGGGCTGGAGAAGCTCTTCATGGTCGTCAGTGCCCGTCTTGCAGGGTTGTGGACTGTGTGGGTCTTTGCCGCGTTCTTCCTGCGTTCCTTTCTTCGCGACGCGCTGTTGGAACTTGTGCAGCGCCTCCATGAGCTCTTCAAAGTGCTGACGCTCGTCTGCTGACGCCTCGTGGATCAGATAGTCAGCGACGTTATGACTAGCGAAGGTGGACGAAGAGGAACCGGCGGACTGAGACGGTGGTGCTGCTGATGCTTTCACCAGTGCTGGACGTGGCTTTTCAGCAGCAAACTCGAGTGTCTGCGCGTGGCAGTCGCGAAGAATGCGAAGGAATTCATTGTACAAGACAGCAGAGGCCGAACTGACACGGGAGACGCGCAGAAACTGTGCCAAGATGTCGGACGCGACGTCCAGAGAGAGCCTCACAGGCCCAGAAGACGAGGTTTTGGACGACGAGGACGACCCACCACGCAGTGTGTGGACGAATTCTATCAATGAATACAAATAAATCAGTACCTAGCCACGGATAAGGCAAGTGTACACGCGTACGCTCAGCAGGGACGTCGCCTCGGCAGCGTGTGTGCAGGCGGGCATCGTACTTCTCCAACCGCTGCGTTAGGAACTGGATCCAGTCGCTGACTTCGCGGCTTTTTAGCGGCGTGAGCACAGCAGACAGCAGCCGCTTGAGCTTGCGCCGCTCGCGTGCGAGCTCCGGTCTTTCACCGTAGCGTCTGTGGTTTGAGAGTGAGAAAGGCGTCAAATTAACTGAGACTTTGGGGTTTTGCCGGTTGCGGTATCAAACTTACTCGAGAAAGGCTCGGTAGCTGATCTTGTCATCACCAGACCGTGGGAAGCGAGTCAGCATGGCGCGTACGAGCCCCGACGGAATATTTGGACGGCATTTCGTGAAGAGCCTGTCGAAATCTATAACGGAAAACAGCGTAAGAGATCGACAAGCCCAGGAGACACCAGTATGAGGCTCCAGATCCGTACCTTGCTCAGTCAAAAACCCGGTGTGAAGAGCATCGAGAGCTTCCGCGTGCTCGAGAAACTGCTCAGCGCCTGTGACGATCGATCGTGGCGTGTCAAAGGCGTCGGACTTTCCCGTCGGCTCAGTCGACGCCATGGTCTGTTGAAAAAACAGTCGCAGATTCTTTTCAGCAGCGAGGAAGTCTGCGCCAAGCGCCTGTGAGTCCCGCGACGGGGAACTCGGCGGTGAGAATGATGTCGTTGGATAAGTCGTATCGTCCTCGGTCTCATCAGCTGATGCGTCGCTGTCCAAGTTACAAAACGAAGCCAAACGCTCGTAGTGGATGAGGATCTTGTCGGAATCGGCATCGGCTCGCACGCGAAGATTCGCGAGCAAGAACTGGGTCTCTTGCTTCGTCAGCGGTTTCTTGAGCCGTCGAAGGAGCCCACGCTCAAAGGCCTTATCGTCCAGAAAGCCATCGCCTGTCTCGTCCAAGTGGAAGAGAACTTCCTGGATCCCTTGGAAGCCTTCGCTGTCCGTGCCCATCGCGCCGTGGAGAAGCTTCCGGCGAATGCTTTGCGATAGAAGCCGCTGCGTCTCGAGTCGAGGGTCCAGTCGCATTTTCTGAAGAGCATCGTTGGTCTCACGAGGCGAATCAGTCGAACTGGAACCTCGCTGCTGCTTGTCAATGAGCCAGTTCCTTCGCTTATGTGGACTTCGCAATGGCGACTTGGCTGCTTCCTGATTGTGAGTCTTCTTGGACGACTTCGGTCGCTTCTCGTCGTCTGATTGCCGTCGCCTGTGCTTCTCAAACGCCTCGCAGAATGCCATGTAGTCAAAGCGGTCGTGTTTCGTGCGGAAGGTCCTCAGCAGCAAGTCAAAATCCAGTCGACGCTGGTACTTGGTGGCAATGACGTCACAAATCACGTCGATGGTGTCACTATCCAGTATCCAAAATCACCGTGAGCCTCACGCCTCGACGGAGAATGCCAATGCATTCGATTACAAACTCGTCTCACCTTTTCGAAGAGAGGTATCCTTTGCCTCGTCGATCGACATCTTGAAAGGCCTGCAGAAAGTCATCACCGCTGAGATCTTTCTGCGTGAGCGCCTTCACAAGCAGCGCGAACTGCTGCGCGATGGCATCGGCCTTTGCGTCGTAGTCGCTGCTACTTGTACGAGCAGAGGGCATTGCTACGTGACGATGGGCAGTTGGATTTGTATCTGCAGACGACAGGGGGCAAATCCAGTCAAAATGATGCAGTATTTATAAGTATCCTCTCCTACCGAGGCGTCCGTTATGCTTTCGATGTTTCACTCTTGCTTGTTGGGATGCATCGCGCGATAGAGGCGTGCGATGTGGTCGTCGACACTCAGCGGCTCTGAGAGTCGATCCGTGAGAACTGGCACGCGATACACCGTCACGTTGCCCGTTGAATCACCGACGACCACCACCGGAGCGGACGGCGCGAACGCGATCTTGGTACACTCAAGCGGCACTTCAGTCGGCTGATGCTGCTGCTGCTGACTCGGGTCGTTTGCGGGGTCTTTCGGAGCTCCTGAGAGATCATCCAGCGAGTCAAACACCCCTGCAGTCGCGCTGGCAGTGGTCTTGTCGGCCTTGCGCTGGGCAGCGGACGCTGTCGAGTATTTCTTCGGGTAGTGCGTGATGATCGGATCAAGACTCGAGTGCTGCAAGTCCCAGATCTCAATGCGTCCGTCTTCAGTCACAGTTCCAAAGATCGTCGCGTCGCTCGGACACCACGAGATGCCCAGCACAGCGTGCTGCAGGTTAACTGACCGGAAGTTGAGCGCCTCTTTCTGGTCGCCTTGGTGCCAGAGCTTGACGTTCCAGTCCGCTGAGCACGAGAGGAACAGATCCGGCGAGAACGGAGACACCAGGATCTGGTACACGGGTCCCGTGTGGCCGTAGTACGTCTGCAAGTACTGTTCGTTGTACGACACGGAACACTTGTGGATGATACCGTCTTCCGTGCCGACGTAGTACACCGACGGATCGTGGGTCGCAAAGTCGATACAGTGGCCGCTGGCTTGGCGGGAGATCACACCTCCATCAGCATGCGCGTCTGAGCCAAGCAGCGGATTCGCGACTCGCTTGAGTGTCATCAAGTCGCTGAAGCTGAGACCTTTCTTCATGCTCCACTCGGTCACGCGGCCGTCGCTTGAGATACTCACGACGTTCTCTCCGCGTTCCGATCCCTTGCTGATCCACTTGACCTGCCACACTGCGTCCAGGTGCTTGCCGCTGGACGTCTCGCTCGACGCGACGGGGATCGGAACGTGGCGTCGAACGGCGCTTGCAGGCGCTGCATCACCAGGAGCTCCTCCTCCTGCGGCACTGGGCGGACGGCTCTGGTTTCCATCAGTGGGTTTGGCCATCGCGTGGAGAGGGTGCTTGTCTGGATTCGCTTGGGCGTCGTCCTTGCGGGTGTCGTAGATCGCGACGACGCCGTTCATGAAGCCCACAGCCAACATATACGGATGCGAGCGGCTGAAATCAATGGACGTGACGCCGACGTCGAGGTTGTACACACGCTCTGGGAACTCAGGGTTCTTGAGTGACCAGAACAGCACGAGTCCGTCGTCGGAGCTCGTGGATTCAGAAGCCGGGACGCTAGTAGCAGTTGCTGCGTTTGGGCTTGGAGATCCACCGATTGCAGCGATGGAAGGACACTCGGGTCGTTCAGCCGCACGCGCGTACGCCACCGCGAGCAGGTCTTCGTTGACGCTGTTCCACGCCAAGCACGTCACGGTGCGGCCTTCGGTCAAACTGCAGTGGAAAGACCACAGCTTCTCAAGAGCATGCTTGCTGTTGCGTCCCGCGATCGAACCACCAAGAGCCGACCCACTGTTTCCTCCAGAAGCAGTGTTGAAGCTGCCGATCGGTGGCACCAGCGACGAGGATCCACCACCAGAAGTGCTGTTAGTAGAAGACCCATCGGCTGCCATTCCGATACTGGAGCGCCAGTCGCTGTGGTCGCCGCCTGATCCTCCTCCAAACTTGTCCTTTCGGTGTGGTTCCAGTGCCGAACCCGACGTCGCTGAGCCCGAGAGTGCAGGGAAGTTGCGATACAACACGTGTTGGTGGTGGTAGACGTTCTGCTGCACAGCACGCTCGATCACACTCACGGTCTTGTAGAGCGACGCCGACGCCAGCACTTTGCCCGTGCGCTGCTGGGCGATGATCTCTCCGAGATCCACATTCGTATTCGCACGCGCGTAGGCGTTTTGACCCTGTTTGCCGCCGTCGCTGCCATTGCTCAGGACCTGTGAAGCCCCACCGCTGAGTCCGATCTGGCTGTTCGCGACGCTGTTACTCGCGCCGCTGTCTTCGCCATTGCCCAAGTTTCCCACGACGTCCTGCGAGGCTCCGAACGAAACGTTCCCGCTGCTCTGAGACGGCGACGCCATCGACGAGCTCGAGTTGCCCACGTTGGCACTGGACCGCCCGTAGTCTTGGCTCGGCGCACCGCTGCTGTGGTGGAACACACGCGACTTCTGGCTGTTGCCCTGCGAGCCGGCGTTGCCGTGGCCTTGGCGGTGCTTGCGAGCGTGACGAAGGGCGTGTTGGCGAGCCCGCAGGTCGTCGACAATGTCGCCGTCCACGTCGAGGACGCACCCAGGCGATGACATCGTCGCGTCGACGATCGCGACCACTTGCTGCTTGAGTACTGCCTCTCCGATCTCGTTTGGATCACCTGAGACCCTGGATTTGTCGCCACCTCCGACTCCACCGCCTGCCGTGGATGAAGACGCTGCAGTGTCCATAGCGGTGCTGTCGTCGTGGTCGTTCTGGTTGTCCTCCTCCACTCGAATACAGTCGAAGATGTCCCAGTCTGTGGCTGTACAGGCCGAGTCTCGCGTCGCCGGTGGCGCCGTCATGACTTCCTTGGTCTTCTGCGCGAGCTGCAGCGTCTGTGAGCGGCCGTCGACGAACTTGTCGCTGCCTTTCTTGGCGGCACACACGTCCAAGTACTGTCGGTTGCGAGCCGCCACGGCCTGGTGGTACGACGCGTCCTGGGCCACACAGAGACTGCGCAGTTCAAACAGCATCTCAATCGGCGTCTCGAGCATCACGATTGTCATGGGACGGCGTACTTTCTTCTCAGGCTTCACCGCGGCGGCTGTCGTCCCAGCCACGTTCCCCATGGACCCGAGTAGCGCGTTGGCAAGCGTCGGGGACTGACCGATGTCTGCCAGCATCTTGGGTGCGGCATTGGCCTCAGCACCTTCAGTAGTACCACCACCACCAGCTTCTTCGTCTTCAGGAACCGCTGCTGTAGGCGTCGCCGCTGCCACCACGGCTGAAGGAACAACGGGCACGACAGCAGCCTTGGTAGCGACCGGTGGCTTAGGTGCCTGGTTGTTGCTACTGCTAGTCGCAGAGGCCTTTTGGTTAGAAACCGGTGGTACGTCGCTGTCCGAGTCGTCGATCGACGACGTCGAGTAGTGTTCCTGGCTCAAGATCACACTGGCGCCCATGACAGAGCCGCCCGGCTGCTTGCTGCGGGTCCGTCCCTTGGGCTTACTCTGCGTTCGTTGGTCGTGAGACGATGACGGCTTGATGCGGCTCATGAGCAGCGACTGCGGCGTCACGTCCGCTCCGTCCAAGTACACTCTCGCGGCCGTGCGGCCTCCTCCGTTGGCGGCTGTGCCATTGACGACACGGCTCGAGTTGGACACGGACGACGCCCCGAAGACTCGCGATCGTGAGGCACTTGGGTTCACATCACGCTTGTTGCTGCGGATCTTGGACGAACTCGCGTGGACGCGTGCAGACGACGGCGAACTCATCGTCGTGTTCTAGTGCCCACAGGCCTAAGTTGGAAATGAACAGCCAATTCGAATCTTGAAAGGTCGCGAACAACCAGAGAGGCAACATGATACGAACCGATCTAGTACATCAAAATGGATACTAACTGATACTATCAGAGCAGTGGCAGCTTCCCAACTTCCGCATCCTGGTCTCATCGTGGCCTCGTTCGTGCTCTTTGATCGTGCTTCTGTAGTGTTGAAGTGGCGGAGACCGTCTCATATTAACACAACAGCCACCATTTACAAGCTACTTGTATCTATGATCTTCAGTATGAGCAAACCGAAGACGTTTCTACTGCCGCTCATGGCGCGTGCGTCGTTGATCCTTCGTGCGGCCGCCCGTGCTTCGTGCCCCACGCACCACCATCCCGTGTCTTTCCGTCTCGTGCGTCACGTGGACGGCGTGTCCGCGACTGAGCAGCTCCTAACCGAGACGTTACGTGAGACCCACGCTCCGCTGTTTGCCGACGAGACGGACTTTGTCGTCGACTTCACCAAGCCAAGCGAACTGCGAGTGGCGATGGAAGGCTGTGATGGTCTCGTGCTGTCGACGGGACTCGCGGACGCCAACGCATTTGAGATCGAGATGAACATGATCCACGCGGCCAAGGAAGTCGGATCGGTCGCGGATGTTGTCAAGCTCTCTTGTGCTCAAGGTGTGCTCGGTGAGAAGTCCAGCGTTGCTCTAGGAACCCAGCACTGGCTGCTTGAACAGCACGTGAAAGACGCAAACTTCAGCGGCAACGTACGCTTCGTGAGACCCAACACTATGATGGACTCGCTGCTCCAGGGCAGGCTGTTCGACATGATCTGCGGCCGCTCGCTGTCGGTGTCTGTGAAGCGCGGCCGTGTGGCGATGGTGCATCCAGTGGACGTAGCGGACGTGGTGAGTGTGCTACTGGCTAAGCCAGCCAACGCCATGAGTCTGCAGGAATACTACTCCGTCAGTGGTCCTGAGGCACTGACGTTTGAGCAGATCGCTGACGAACTGAGCAGGGGCATCGGCGAACGCGTCACGTACTCCCACGTCCCTCTGTGGGAGGTGCAGACGTCAATGTGGATGCGAGGCGAGCGACCAGAGACGATCAACCAGGAGATCCAGACAGCAGGCGCACTGGACGAAGGCGCCGAGGCTGACGTGACCACAACCGTCGAGGACGTGCTGGGCAGACGCCCACGCTCACTAAAAGAGTTCATCCACGAACACGAAGGCGCGTGGCCGCGGCGACCACACAAGTGATGACGACTGTAAGTCGGAGTGGATCCAGTGGGTCTGTCAGTGGTGTGAGTGCATCCGTGAATCGATTCTGTTTGATTCTGTTTGATTTTGTGATGTCTGAGCCAAAATCAGCCAACATCAATTGGTTGGTGCGTGACCTTTCAAGATCGGATCCTGTTACGAACCGGCTCGTGACAGTGGTACTAACCGCCTCTCTCACAGTTGAAGCTTCCCAAGTCTCGTGTCACATGCGGCTTGACGCGCATGCATCATCAACACAGTCTCACTTCAGAACTAGCCACCACACCAAGACCACCCACAGAGAGAGACAGACACACAAACAGATCGATCATGACCAAGGCCAAGACGTTCCTGCTGCCGCTGACGGCGCGCGCGTCGCTGAACGCGCACATCCTCGGCGCCGCCGCGCGTGCGCAGGCCTCAGCGCCGCACCACCGCGTGGCGTTTCGCCTGGCGCGTGCCGTGGACGGCGTGTCCGCTGCTGAGCAGCTTCTGACCCAGAAGCTGCGTGAGACCCAAGCGTCGCTCTTTGCCGAGACCACGGACTACGTCGTGGATTTCACCAAGCCAAGCGAACTGCGAGTGGCGATGGAAGGCTGCGATGGTCTCGTGTTGTCGACTGGTCTCACGGACGCCAACGCATTTGAGATCGAGATGAACATGATCCAGGCCGCCAAAGACGTTGGTACGATCCAGGATGTCCTCAAGGTCTCCTGTCCACAGGGGCTGCTCGGTGAGAAGTCCAGCGTCGCCGTGGGTGCGCAGCATTGGCTTCTGGAACAGCACGTGAAAGACGCAAACTTCAGCGGCAACGTACGCTTCGTGAGACCCAACACCATGATGGACACGCTGCTCCAGGGTAAGCTGTACGATATGATCTGCGGCCGCTCGCTGTCGGTGTCTGTGAAGCGCGGCCGCGTGGCGATGGTGCATCCAGTGGACGTAGCCGACGTGGTGAGTGTGCTGCTGGCAAAGCCAGCCAACGCCATGGGACTCGACGAGCAGTACGGTCTAACGGGTCCTCAGGCACTGACGTACCAAGAGATCGCCGACCAGTTGACGAAGGGCATTGGCGAGCGTGTGGCGTACACGTACTTCCCACTGTGGGCGGTGCAGCCGTCGATGTGGATCCGAGGCGAGCGTCCAGAGGCTGTCGCGAATGAGATCCAGACGGCACGCGCACTGGACGAAGGCGCGGAAGCCGACGTGTTGACGACAGTGGAGGACGTGCTCAGCAGACAGCCACACTCGCTGGAGCAGTTCATCCAGGAGCATGAAGGCGCGTGGCCACTTCGAGCTTACAGGTAAATGATGGGGGTTACGATGGAAGTGTACCCTCCATTTTGGTGAGAGTATCCTAAATGAGTATATTTCCGAGGATGCAGTGCCGTAATTTATGTGGGCGGGAAGGTTATTTTTCGCGAGTGAAGCTTCAGAATGTTGAGGTGCGACGGGGGGTCGTGTCTCTAGCGTCTGAGTCAGAAACAGACCTTCTCGAAGAATCTATGTCGGTTCAGGAATGTTGGCGGTTCGCAGGTTCGATGTCATGCGTCGCCATCGTGGATACCCACCCACGTTTCCCAGTTGGCGCTTTTTGCAGCATCAACGGCAACATCTGCGGAAAGAAGAAAACACCAATCGGCGCGAAGCTCCGCGACGACGATACCGTATCCCAAAGCACCTTCCTCCGGTTCTCTCTCGACGCCCATCATCCGACCCACGTCCCCGCCATTTTCCACGGCGCGCCCGCCTTCTCCGACTTCATTCCGCAATCAGCGATCGCATCCGCGCGTTCCTTCATTCGGAAGCATTCGTTGGCGCCGCTGGGAAGGGAATCCGTCCGACAAAACCAACAAACACAACATCCAACAGAACGCAGAACAGAACTTTGGTTCCGACACTCGCCAACTTTTCTTCAACAAAACAAGTCTTCACCATGGTGAACCAACAAAAGAGCAAGTGCCAGTTGCGACTGGAGGCGCGATCGTTGGCGTACCAACAAAAGCAACGCCAACAACAACAACATCCAACAAGTGCAACTTCCCCATCGTCCTCATCCTCGGACTCGGCTGACACCATGGAGCCGTACGTCGCGCGTATTGAGCGTGCGACGGAGACGCGTACGATGGTGCAGCGCCAACGCCGAGCGCATGCGCGTGCGCGCGTTCTCCACGCGCAGCGCGTGGCCGCCGAGACGTGGGCCAAGCGTCGCGACGCTGTCTCCAAGTCACGCGCCGCTGCCCGTGAGAAGCTGGAGATCGCCAGCGCGCGTCGTGAAGTCACGCTTCAACGCCTGCAGGAAGGCTGCAAGCGCCGCGTCGAAGCCGTGCTGGAGAAGGTCGAGAGCATGAAGGAGATCCAGCGCTACCGCGAAGAACGCCAGCGGCGTGCGCTTGACGACCAGCTCGTGGACGCCGCGCGACGCCGTGAAGAGCAGACGCAGAAGATGGTACGCCGTCTCTCGGAGCGTTGGCAGTGCGTGGAGAGCGTCAAGGACCGCGTGCTGCGCGCCAAGTTCATCCAGCGCTGGTACCGTCGCCACGTGGAGGCGCGCAAGGCAGCGCTCAAGCTGCAGACAGTCAAGAGCCACATTGCGACGCTTGTCGAGAGCTGGCAGCGCGTGGCGTCCAGCGGCTTTGAAGACAGCATGGTGGTCATGCAGCAGCGCGAATTGGCGCGCGCCGCGCAGTACGTGCTGCGCGTGCTGCTGCCCAGCGCGACGGGCGACCAGTCGCCAACGAATGGGCCTGTGGGCGCGAGTCCACGCTCCAAGGGCGCACCGTTTCGCGTGCTGCTGATGGTGGGCATGTTGGCAGCCCACCCAGCCGAGATCATGGAGAAGAACAAGTGCGACCGTCTGGTGTTTGCGTCAAAGGCCGTGCTACGTGCGATGGAAGGCATCCTCGTGTGTCTGAAGGAAAGCGACGCCGAAGCTCCTAGTCCGAACAGCGCGCGTGCGCTGAAGGTTAGTGTCGCGCAGCTGGAGGCGCGGTTCGCGTTCTACTTTGACTGCTTTTCGCAGTGGAAGGACCGCGATGCCGAGCGACTCGCGCAGGAAATGCTGCGTAGTTACCAGGAGATCTACCGCACGAAGCTTCACTACTCGTCGAAGGCCGTCGACCACGCCAACGACGGCATGCACCAGCTCGTGCAGCAGACAGAGCGACAGCTGATGCAGTTGCGAAGCGCTGTGGCTCAAGTAATTGGCAAGGACGAGGCCTTGCAGCGGATCGCAGCGTTGGAGGAATCCAGCCGAGCCCACTACGAAATCAACAGTGGCAGCAGCAGCAGCGGAAGCTCAGAGGACGATATGGAAGTGGAGCATGAAGTCGAGCCATCGCCAGAGAAGCGCAAGGCCACGAAGGCGCGTCGTGCTGCTGCTCGTGAAGCAGCGGCTCCAGTTCAGCCACCACCAGCTCCCGTGGAAGCCGCCAAGCCACCAGCTCAAGTGGAGTCCCTCCTAGGCGATGAGAAACTCGTCCACGAGCTGATCCTGAACCCATCGTTCCGATTGCCTGGCGCCGCCGATGGCAACTCATCCGAATCGCTCGCGGGACGCGTTCGTAGCAACATGATCAAGGCGTTCTGGGACCAGGCAGTCGCCGCAAACGACGTCAACACGCTTCTGCAGCATTTGGAGGAGCTGCGTGGTCTGTTTGTCAGTGTGGTCAAGTCGAGAACTGATCTCGTGGCGGACGTTTCGAATGCGCTCCACCCGATGGCGATGCGTGAGCTGCTCGCGAACCCAGCCGACCACTTCCCCGAGATCCGCGGTCGCTGCGTGCGTGTGTTGCAGGCGATCCGTGATGCAGAGGCGCCAGCTCGCAATGAAGTCACGGAGGCCTTCCTGGCGACGTTCAACGGCTGGTTCACGGCCCTCGTCGCACAGCAGACTGATGCTCCATCACCAATCCGTATTCTCGTCGACTTCTTGGCGTTTGCTCTTGACAAGGTCGAGCGGATCCGAGTCGATATGATCAACGTGCATCTCGGTATGCTCGCGACGTACTTGGGACGCCACGGCATCGACTACGAGCAGAAGAAGTTCCACGACAAGCTTGCTGCTGGCGCGGATTTCCCAATGACGGAGAAGTGGCTGGCGCTGGAGCTGCACGCACTGCTGCCACGTCTTCCTAGCGACGTCAAGACTGGTCTGGAAGCCCACAACGCAGCGGCGTTTTCGGAAGTCTTGCGACGCAGCATGATGGCGCTGGTGTGGAAGCATATTGATGGATCGACGGGCGTGTGGCCGGAGACGTTCGCACTCGACATCGATCGCATCCGTGGGTTCCGCGACTCGTTGGACCGCATGACCTTGATCTCGTCCATGTTGGCCGTCGTCCAGGACTACCTTGCGCGTCGTCGCTTGCCCATTTCGCGTGACTTCTTCGCACAGCTCGGCAAGGACCTCAGCGCGTTGCTCGGCTCGCCTGGTGTCTCAGGCGGCAACCTCGTGACCCGTGCGATGGACGATCTGCTGCGCTTCCAGGTATCGAACGGCGTGAACATTGCGGAAGATCCCGAGTTCCAGGCACTCGAACAGCGGCTAGAGGGCAGTTTCCAGTCGGAGAACCCGATCTTCGGACTGTTCTCGTCTCGTGTGACGAGTGCCGTGCAGTCGATTGCCCTCCACGACCGCGGCGAGTGGAACATGCACCCTTCGCTGCTGGCGTTTGAAAGCGAGCTGCGCGCGTTGGCGAGCGAGATGCAGACGCTGTTTAAGCACAACGAAGTCGTCCACGCGACGCTCTACAACGCAGCCATCAAGAAGGTGCTCGCGAGCAGCACCCAGTAAGTAAAACAGGCCTTTTGTACTCGTAGAAAACGATGGATACCACGCAGTGAACACTAGGAACATGCCAAACTGAGAAACAAACACGAAACAAACGAACATAAAAGCCACAGCGAGGCTTTCAAATCTACTTGTATTCTCGCTATCCGTACTGTCAGCTTCTTGGTGGGACGGGTACTCTACCTACTTGACCATGGTGGCCGAGACACCGCCGAGGCCTGGTCCGGACGCGTCCGACGAGCTCACGTTGTACAGCAGCTGCGCCAGCCACCGCGCCGTGGTCGGGTCATCCTTGAGCGCCTCGTTGAACGTGTGACTCCGCAGCGCATCTGGCAGACACTGACGAAGCGCCTCCTTGGCTCTATTTGTTTCAAACACAAACACAATAAATATAATGAGTATTCCATGGGGAATGGAACAGTTTCAAACCAAGAGTTCCTCACCGCGGGTTATCCGACAGACGCAGGTAGCAGCGGATGATGTGCTTAAGCAGACGCGGCGCCGGCGCCTCCACGAGCACGGTCACCATCTTGCTGAGCACGGTGCCCACGGCGTAAAAGCGCTCGGGCGTGTGGCAAATGTACGTGAGTCCCATCTCGTCCAGCAGGATCTTCTGCACGATGAAGGTCGCGACGGTCTTGGACAGCTCACTGCCGGCCTCCATGATGCGCAGGCAGAGCGGGATGATCTCGGTCTGCAGCAGGAAGTTGATCACGTCCGAGTCGTCGATCTTGACAAGCGCGCCGATCACACCGAGACTCGTAAGACGCAAGTACTCAAACGGACGGTTCTTGCTCACCGTGTTCAGGAACGGGTACAGATACAACGGGATGTGAGCTGCTCATACAATCAGTCAGTCAGTGTCTGTCAGCGTAATGGGATCGGTGTACTATACAGTACCATTGAGGAAGTGCGTGCGGGTCTCGGCGTGGGAGGCGACGCACTGCAGCAGCGCGAGCGCGTTGCAGACGCGGTTGGACGCGTGGGCCGTGAGCTGCGGAGGAGACAGCAGCGGGTAGATGGACACGATCTCCTGCAGCAGCGCCGCAACGGTGCCGAACGAGTGCCACAGGATCGGCGCGAGCTCGGGGAACTCCTCGCGCTTCTTGCTGAGCTCCAAGAGGGCGCCCTCGCGCTGCTCTGGCGACGACAGCTCGAGGACGAGTGCGTGGAGCTGCTCAGGGCCGTCCATAGTGCTAGTGATGCGTGAGGGGGGATACAGAGAGAGGAGGGAGGAAGAACGTCGAGGTGATGGCGTTGCGCTCTGCTTCCGCCTTTGGGGTGACTCGATGATGTTGCGCCGACATGGAGCTCCTCAGATCATACAACTGAAGTAGTCAATTTTGAACACATATTCCCACAAATAATCATCAAGTGTACTTTAAGTTCAATTATAGCCTTGATCTACAGTATATTTATATTTTTGGACATCGAGACAGGTTACAGAGTAGTTGCATAATTGTTTCATCAAAATAGTCTACATTTGTAATTGCAGGACGTAAATCAGATGGTCAACATCAATGATCTGGACCTGGACCAGGCTTCATGTGGACCCCAAACTGCAACCCGGCCTGTCCAATCACAGCAGAGTGATGGTTGCATAATCCCCAGTTCCGAAAGGCGGTCGGCCACAGTCCCGCAAACGGACCTCGTCGAGCTGAAGCAGCCACCGTGCAAAATGCAGTCTTCCTACGCGACGCCACGCGCCCACGATGAGTCCCCATGGGCCTCCAGACTAAGCTTTAGTCCTTCTGTGGGTGCTGCGTCGTCTAACGCCTCTGACAGTTCCGAGGACGCGCCCGATGAGCCGCAGCGCAAGCGGTCCAAACCGCGTGCTGGTTCTCTCGTGCGGCGGCGCAGTGACGCGTCGTCGCCGTCGTCGTCGACCTCGTCGTCCTACGAGCTAGCGGATGCTAGCAAGCAACGGAAGCCGACGTATCTGCTGCAAAAGGAAGAGCGAGATGAGCTGCTGGAGAAGGCGCGGCTGCTGGGCGCGCGGCTCGAGCTGCTCAAGATCCGAGCCGGACTGCCGACGGTGGATGACGAGAACTCGGTGGCCAGCGGCCGCGCAGCCAACCGCGCCGTCGAAGAGAAGATCCAGCTGAGCATGCTCAGTCTCGGACGCTTCCAATCGCTGCTCACACGAGAACTGGTACGTTTTTCATTTGGAGCCCTCTACCTACGAAGCTCGATACTAAGTTTCCTGTTATGAACGTTGTTCTACAGCAACAACCGCCGTTGAATCCGGTGATCCACCTTCCACGCGACTCGGCAGAGCGACGCGCTATGCTGGAGTCCATGAAGGAGCTCAAGCTGCGACGCGCCGTGGACATGTCCATGGGGCGGCTCCACCACCTCGACCACACGCGGCCGTACAAGCACGAAGAGCGGTACATGGGCCACGACGGACTCTACCACATGAACTTCTTCCAGATCAAGTTGTTTGATCGTCCGTGCACAGCGAGAATGCTCTTTGATGGGCTCCAGTACTTCCACGCCAACATCGAAATGAGTGTGACGGAGATGCTGGGCCAGCTCACAGTCCGTGAGGACTGTGACGACAGTGATGCCTCTGTGTGGACGCAGCGCGTGCTCACGACAGGAGAAGCCGGTCCTGAGGAGCTCAACACAGCGGGCTTTGCCCACTTTTACGACTGCTACATGCCGCTGAATGGCTCGCCGCTCGGTGTCGTGGCCATCGACAGCGTGGATGTGGACGACTTGCACCCGTACCGTCCTCACGAGTGCACCCACAAGGACGTCCACGCGGCCTACACAACCAGCGAGATCTGCTTGCCCGATTCGAACTGCACAGTCGTCGTGCTCAAGCTGTGCGTGTACATGGCGCAGCACCCGCCGCAGTTTCCTGTGGCACCAGGTGCCGTCGACAAACTCCACCAGAATATGACGCGCTGGCTACTCGTCATGGACCAGTTCTTGGAAGAATACATCGCGTCGGCGACGACTTCGAGCCCGTAAGTAAGTCGAAGGTGGTTGAACGTCAATGTCAAGGTCTCCATCACCGAAAAACAGGTTTTTATTTACAAGAGTTAGCTGGATTTGACCCGCAATATTGTGATTTTGGATGTTGTATTCGGTCCACTTGGAGCTCAGGATCTGTTTATAGGAGACTCAAGCCGTCCTCAAGCTTCGACCAACCAGATCCCGAACACTGACAGCGAGTGTCTGCTTGAAGCTGCATCGGCCAGTTGCCATCACGAGCCGAGACGATGGCGAAGCACCGAACTTCAAGGCCGTCGTGGCTTCGACTTCAGTCGAGGACTCCTCGATGGCTCAGTCTTCACCTTTATGAATCATGGCCAAGCTATCCGAACTCCGCAAGCCAAGATCCTTAGCGCCTTGCGTTATCGTACACGGTCCTGAAAACGACAAGGAAATCAAGAAGAACGATGCAGATGAACTCACCACGCCAAGTACCAAGCGTCATCCACTCGACGGCGCTGGTGTTCTATCATGCAGAACGCTTCAATGGATCCAGTCGTGGCTACAACGTGCCAATCCAAGAAAACGATGTGTGGGTGCTGCCTGTGGACGACCGATTCCAATCCCTTCGGCCACAGTTCGAGTCCGTTTGGAACAAGCCACCATCAGACAAAACCACCAGCTCAGACGATGTCCAACGCCTCGCCAGAGCACTCGTTCACGCCACAAGGAAGCCGCTTCGTCTGCCGCCGCCGTGTACACGGCCAGCGCGGCCCTCGCACTGCTTCAGCCACTGTTGATCGAGGCGTTACTGCTCCAGTTGAGCCAAAATCCCACGCCTAGCTCCCAACTCTCCAACCCGTACGTGCTGGCTGGCCTCCTGGGTCTCGCGTCGTTCTGCGGGGCCACGGCGTTCAACTTCGGCCTCTTCCAGTCCGTTCGAAGTGGCAGCAACGCAAGATTCGTGCTGCTGAACGCGGTGTATCGGAGACTGCTGCGGCTTCGCACATCCAGCTCCAGTATCGGAGACGTACTCACGCTCACGAGCGTGGACTGTGAGCGTGTGCTGGACGCGTTCGCGATCGGCCTGTACGAGGTCGGTCTCGCAGCCGCAGCCACAGTGGTTCTCATCGCCTCACTCGTGCTCGCAACGTCGCGGACCATGGGACTGTATCGTCAGCGTATCGCCCAGGCAAGCAGCCGACGCGTGCAGTTCATGAGCGAGACGCTTCAGGGCATCAAGCTGCTGAAGTGTTACGGCTGGGAAGCCGTGTGCCAGTCGCGGATCGACGCCGTGCGTGTAGAGGAAGTCGACTATCTGCGTCGCTACGCAGCGATGCGAGTGTACATCTCGGTGGTCGCGTCACTGGCGCCATTGCTTGTGAATGCTGTGTGCTTTGCGGTCGTGGGGCTTCTCGGTCGTGTTACGTTGGACGTCGCGACGGCGTTTGCAGTCGTCGCGCTGTCGAATGCCATCAAGACGCCGCTTAGTATCTTCGGCGATGCAGCGATCGCCATGTCGGAGGCCAAGACAGCTTTGCAACGCCTCAGTGGCTTTCTACTGGAGCATCCTATCGACATCCAAGCTCTATCAGCCAAAGATGCACCTTCTGAAGCAGGAGACGCTGTGATGACGATCAAAAACGCGGATTTCCAGTGGTTTACGGGCACTGGAGACCCTCCAACGACTGCTCTTCAACAGATCTCGATGACGATCCGCAATGCGACACTCACGGTTGTCGTTGGAGGCGTCGGCAATGGCAAGACGAGTCTCATCAACGCCATTCTGGGCCAAATGGATCTCGCCAAGGGCTCTCGCGTGATGAATCCACACGCAACTGTGGCGTTTGCCAGCCAAGAACCGTGGCTCCAGCATACGACACTTCGGGAGAACATTCTCTTCGATGAGCCGTTCGACGAGACGGTCTACAACCACGTCCTCGACGCCTGTCAGCTTCGTCTTGATCGATCCGCGTTTGAATCTGGCGACGCGACGGAGATCGGCGAGCGAGGCAGCAATCTGAGTGGAGGCCAGCGCGCTCGTGTCGTGCTTGCTCGTGCGATTTACCGCGTTATCAAGAGCGCTGACACCACGAGCCTGCCCGTGATGGACGACCCACTGAGTGCGCTGGATGTCCACGTCGCGAACGCAGTTTTTCAGAACGCCATCGTGGATTTGACCAAGTCCCACGTCCGAGTGCTCGTGTTAAACACCCACTACCACTTGCTTCAGCATGCCGACCGTGTCGTCGTCATGGACAATGGCCGGATCGTCGCCGATGGAACACTTGGCGAAGTTCGTCAGCTGATCCCATCGTTGGATTCATCAGCGCAAGAACGAACGGCAAGCCAACGACCACCAACGCATCAACAAACGCTGCAAGCAACTACGTTGACGCCCACGTATGAGAAGCCGATGCCAATGGCCAAGCCACTCATGGTGGAAGAGGACCGTGCCAAAGGCTCACTGGGCGTGAGCGTGTACCTCCAGTACGTGGGGTTCTGTGGCTGGAACGCCGTCGCCTCCATGGTCTCCGTTATCGCATTGTTCCTCGTCTCTCAAGTCGCGCTGTTCCTGTGCGACTGGATGCTGAGCCAGTGGACCAAGCCAGACGGCAAGTTCTCACCACACACAGCACTCGCTATCTACATTGGACTTGTAGCCACCGCGGTGTTCCTTGTGCTGCTGCGAAGCTGCTAGTTCACAGAGATCTGCATCAGTTGCTCGTCGAATCTTCATGCGCGGTATCTTCGTAAGGTGCTACTCGCCCCAGTCCCAACGTTCTTCGACGTGACGCCGCTGGGCCGCATCCTGAACCGCTTCTCGCGTGATCTGGACAACGTCGACGGCCCGCTTCCGTACGTGAGCCTCTGGGCCCTGGTGTACGTCTTCCAGATCGGTGCAGCGCTCATTGTCTGCGCCGCCACGAACCCGTCGATCCTAATCCTGTTTGTGCCGTTGATGATTGTATTCCGACTCGTGGCTCGCTTCTTCCAGCGTTCCGCCCGTGAGCTCAAGCGTCTCGACGGCGTGACGCGGTCACCATTCGTGAACCTCGTAAGTGAGACCTTCCAGGGGCTTCCAACGATACGAGTCCACAAACGGCTTCCCAGTTGCAAGCCAAGTGCGAGCGGATCCTGGACCACAATGCATCCTTCTCGCTTGCGTACCAAGGCTCGATGTGGTGGTTTGCCATGCGTACGGACTGGCTTGTGGCGACGATCATCATGGCCGTCGCGATGCTCTGCAGCTTCATGCAAAACAGTGCCGGCAATACAATGGCGGCGCTTGCACTCACGTACGCCGCGCAACTCACGTCGGCGTTCCAGCGTGCGACGGTGCTGGCGACTCAAACAGAGAACATCATGACGAGCTTTGAGCGGATCGCTCACTACGAAGGGCTACGCAGTGAACAAGAACGGCAGCAGACAGCCAATTCGTTGAGTGGAGAGACCCTCGATATTCCAGTTGACGGGGCGATTGTGTTTCAAGACGTGAGTCTCCGATATCGTCCAGAGCTCGAGCTCGTGCTTCAGAACGTGAGCTTCTCGGCCCAGAGTGGTGAGAAGGTGGGCGTGTGCGGCCGCACGGGTTCCGGTAAGTCGTCGCTCATGAGTCTGCTGTTCCGCGTGGTGGAGACGACAAGTGGTTGCGTGTGCATCGATGGCGTGGACATTGCGACGCTGCCTTTGCACGCGCTGCGAGCCAAGGTCACGATCATCCCTCAGGATCCAATGCTGTTCAGCGGCTCGCTGCGTCTGAACTTGGATCCGTTCCACGAGAAGGACGACGCTGAGCTGTGGAACG
>JAADXE010000526.1:0-22239 GCA_023337545.1 Pythium coloratum | reverse complement strand
TCTAGCGTCACCTCTTGCAAATCCATCTCAGCAAACGGCGCCGAGATGCGTTCAAATGAGTGGCCAAGCACTCGCAAGGGACGTATCCCTAATCGGACAGTGGTCTTCATAGGCCTGGCTATATGCTTTGTTGATTTTCGAGGGTTTTTCTGGCCACTTCAGGTAGGATTTTGAAACGTGTCATGTTTTTTGGATGTTTCGTTTCCCTTGTGGATTTGTGAAGGTTCTGTTGGATTTTTCGAGTTCTGTCCCCGCAAGGGATCTGGAACTGATCCGCTCAGCATAAATAGGCCGACGGGAATTCGCGTCAGCCAGCTGCGACACGTCTCGCAGCTCGTCCTCCGGGGACTCGCCCAATCAAAACAATGGTGCTCAGAACATCTGATACTTATCAGATGTTCTGAGGACGTTGAGGAGAAATCTCCCATACCAGTGACACTCCGGCTCGCACACGAGTGCGACCCCGTGCACATCCATTCCCAAATCAGTCAGTGGCACCGCAAGCTAATCATCTCAATCAGAAGTATCTGCTTTACTCGAACTTCGAAAAAAAGACACCGACCGTCTAAGCGTCCCAGTCGATGCATCCCTGTGTGAGAAGCACCAGTTGCTGTGGCACTTTCTTAGGCTTAGGTTTCGCCTTGATCGGTGTGTATTGAGTCGCTGACTTGGTCGGCGGCGGCAAAGGTTCCGCCACAACTCTTTGAGTTCGCTTCGAGTTTGGGGCTCGCTGCTTCGAATGAGAGCCCTTGATTGAGTTCAGAATATTGAAAGGCATGCGTTTATTCACACTCTTCAGTTTGCTACACCAGAGCTGCTCATACATCTCCAAATGGCTACGATCGCACACTTCGTATGATGCAATATGCACCATTACCAATGAACTCCAACCGTATCGCATAAACTCACAATAAATCGCCAGACCAACCCCATTTTCAAAGTCCCGTTTGTGTTGAGACATCCGCGTTCTCAACACGTTGAAACTGGATCCAACATACACGGCGTTGCTCTTAGAGCAAATGACCTTATAGATGCGCCCCTCGCGTGTATCACTCATTGTTCATATATTGATAGAATCGCCGCTCAATTTGATGCGCATCGCATCATGGTAAGCTTTCACAAAACGGTCCGGTTGTAGAAACACAACACGATTAAGACCGAGAAGCACTCTGATAGATTACATTCCGAAATATTTCAATGGCTCTCAGAGCAGGAGAATGACTATAGACCCATCTACATCCATTGGAATCCGGTCGGATTCATATGAAAGCAAAGGCTTCGGTGTAAAGTCTGCGTCTATTGAGTTGTGTGAAGTTCCTGGCGGCTAAGTTTGACGCTACATGACGGCGCACTTGTCTGTCGGTGGTTTCTTCTTCTGCTGGCCCTTGCGTAGCTCCATCGCGCGGTCTTCGGCTTCGATCTGGTCTGCCATTGCCGTGCGAGCCTCGTCGTTAGGGTCTTCTCCGCCTGCGATCGTCACTCGCACGATCTTGTCGCAGAACGAGAGCTCGAAGTCCGAGACCTGGATCTTCGCAGCCGCGGCGGAGATCTTGTAGATGCTTTTGAGGACATTGTCGCCGCTGCGTGCCGACATGAGAAAGCCGCCTTGTAACTGCTGCTCGCGGATGAACTCGTCGTGCTTTTCGCTGGAGATCACGCGGTGAGCGATGAGATCGATCTTGTTGCCCACGAGATACAAGTGGAGCGGCTTGTCACCCAGCGTCTTGGCATTGGCACTGTACGAGCGTGCGACACGAAGCCAGTCTTCTGCATCGCTGAAGGACTGGGCGTCAGTCACGTCGTAGCACAAGAGGGCGACGTGGACACCGAAAAGGTACTTGCCGATCATCTTGCTGTTGATGGTTTGGCCACCAATGTCCCAGACTTGCAGCACGAGCCGCTGGTCGCGTGGGAACTGGAGCTTCTTTTCATAGAAGTCCAGACCGATGGTCTGCTTGTAGACACGCGTGAAGCCGTCGTCCACGAACCGGGCGATGAGGCTTGACTTACCTACGGACCCGTTGCCCAGCAGGATGAGTTTGATGGCTGGGTCACCTCGTGATGCCGCCATGAGGATGGTTTGTCAGGCTACACTGTAGTCTCTGCAGATTGAACAAAATGAAGCGGTCGCAAGTGCTTCAACGGTTAAAAGCGGCTTAAAATATCCACGATGCCTCTCTCCATCTTCCGCTTTCTCTGCGCGCCTTGTAATCGTCGCTCGGTTCAAGCGTCGTAAATGGCACAGAGACAAAACTCTAAGCCGGCCGACGACGCTTCCCTCGGAACAGCTCGAGCAGCCGCGATCTCCCAAGTGAAGAAAATGTGATCAACACGTTCACGCGGCCGTTTGCTGTCTGCCAAGCTACCGAGTCCATCGCCGCAGTGTGACTGACACAGCAGGTGACTGCTCATCCCACCGGCGTCGTAGCTTTCGGTGCAAACACCTTTTTCTGGTGACAAACACGCGCATAGGCAAGTAAATGAGTAAGTATACATACGGCTGAGATGAAAGGACCGTCAAGCCACCACTCTTACCGGTTGATCTCCACGGCCACCGCCACTCTTGGGACCCTTGCCGGGGCGACTATCACGTCGGCCTCGACCGCCACCGCCTTTCTCTTTTGCTGGAGTAGCCGTCGCGGTGTCCGCAGTCGTCACATCCGCAGACGCATCCTTGGGCCCCAGCTGTCCACCGCGGCGAGGTTGCTTGTTGCTACCGTCACGCTTTCCTTGCTTCGGCTTCGAGTTGCCTGCCTCAGATACCGATGCGTCAGTTGCAGGTGGTGGGCCACCTGCGGACGCAGCACTATCGCGATTTTTCGAAGTCATAATCTTGAGCGCGCCTGGTGCCACTGCCTCAGTCTCTCCCGACTTCTCTTTTGCTGGCGGCGCAGTCTTACCGCGAGTTTTGCGCGGCTTCGCTCCATCTATCATAGTACATACACGATCACTTAGAAAAGATCCTCATCTCACTCCATGAAAGCACGCGAACCTTTGCCAATCGCGACGTCGCTCGCCTTGCTGCCTTTGCTCTTGGAGCCCTTCGCCTTCTCCTTGGCTCCTCTCTGCCATGACCAAAGGCGCACTCAGCACCAGCCTCACGATCCGTCATATTTTCAGTGATTCGCTTGCTCACCGCTTCTTTTGCAGACTTGGCCCGCGTGCCTCTCGCCTTGTCGGTCGACTTACCGCTAAACTTGCCCTGTACGAACACGAAAAATACTGTCAGCATCGCTCCAACTTCATCGTGTCTCCCAACTTGCTTCCCACACTCGCCTTCTTGTCGCGCTTGCGCTCATTCAGATACAGAACAAGTGCGGCCACTGGTTTCTCCGTGGGCTCGGTGTCCTTCGCGTCAGCCACCAGATCGGCGCTTGGCAGTTTCTGCGCACACAAACCACCGGCGTCAGCTCAGAGGTCCCCGTCATCTCCCCTGAGTTCAAAGGACTGACCTCTTTTGGCTTGGCGAGCGCCTCCAGAAACGCCATGAAGTCGGCGTCGCGGTCGATCGTGCCCACTTTCGCGTCTTTGCGCTGTTTCTCGCGCGGCACCTTCTGGAAAGGCGCGAAAGCAACCTCCAGCTTGATCGGCTGATCTATTCGAATCATGCAACACCTCCATCGCTCAGTTTTCACTGTAGGGGCTTACAAAGAGGCCTAGAAACGAGCAGCGCACCTTTCGTGTCCGCCACAACGTAGCCGTTGAGCTTCTCGATCACGCTGTTGGCCGCTTCCGAGTCCTTCTTGAAGTCCAAGTACATGCATCCAGGACGAGGAGCGCGGTTGTTGGCGCGCACTTTTCCTTGCACGAAGCGCCACACGTGCTGTTTAGTGACGCCGTGTGTCTCCAGCAGCTCCAGGAGCTTGTCTTCTTCCCAGTCGTAGGGGATGTTGCGCACCAGCACCTTGCGCATGATAAGACTCACAGCAGCGCGCGCCGGTCGCCCGGACGGCACTCCACTACCGCGACCACCACGAGCACCAGCGCCTGCCTTCTGCGGTGGCTTCGCCTTATCGCCCTTGCTTTTTACATTGCGCGAGCTATCACCGGCTGCGGCTGCTGGGGCTGTCGCCTGCGCTGCCGCCGGGGCCTCCGCTCCTGCAGTCCCAGCGCCAGCAGCGCCGCCACGACCTCCACGACCTCCTCCACCACGTCCGCGTCCACGGCCGGCGGCCTTCGCGGCGCCTCGCTCACCTCCTCCGCGTCGCGATGGCGGCGTCATGTCCAACGTCAACTCTGCATCTTCCGTCGTCCCGCCCAGTGCGGGTACATCGTACCTAGGGAGTGGTACAGTGTAACCAGTCGCACCGTGCGACTCGCACGTAACCTGTTATCAGACTCAGATGGCAAATGTACTGATTTATGTTATGCGCGTCTCACAATGACACGGATCCCATCGGCGTCGCCATCAAGTGGGCACGCAGCACGATGAGATCGCTAGCGAGCTTTGCCCAGTTCTCCTTTGCTTCCTTGCTGCCAAGCGACTCACACAGCTCGCTGGAAAGCACGCGGCAGTCGGACGCGTTGGCCGCTGCCAGCGATGCACGCGTGCTCAGCCACAGACGCGCGACCGGCGCCAGGAACGAGAACCGCTCGCGGTGGGCGCTCCACCACTGCAGCGGACACGCGATGCGCGTCTTGCGCAGCTGGTGCTCGTTGAAGTACATGGCAATCTCGTTCGCGATGAACAGCCTCGCCTGCGCGATCTCCGCCTCACGCGTCAACGCTGCATCGGCAGACGCGGGCAGATCCTCCTCCTCGTCGTACAGCAGGCGGTGCATGAGGCCCGGCATACTGGCTGCTCCGACTCCAGCTCCAGCTCCAGTCGCTCGAGCGTCGCCATAGATCATCTCGGCATCGAAATCTGGATGGGCGAGGCTTCCAAGCGGGTCTGTTGTGGGTATTTGCGAGGGGAGCGGTGGGAGCTGAGCCTTGTAGAGCTCTGCTGCGTGCTCGAGGAGCTGCTGCTTGCAGAGCTCACGCTCATCGTCCGACAGATGGCGCAATCGCGCGTAGCGTGGGTCAAGTGCGGAGATCCACGGTAGAGACGAGCACAGCGCGCCAAAGTGGCTGTTGAGGCCGCCTAGTAGCTGTGCTTGCATAGCACCCAGTGCAGCTGCCACGCTGTCGATAACGTCGGGGGTGTCGCTGGTTGCGGCAGTGTGGCGCTGTTTCAAGTCATCGAACAGGTTTACACGCTCGAAAAGCTGTATAGCCATCGTCAGGATAGGGAGCATGAAGGGCAGCGAGCAGACCTTTTCGTTTGTCGTGACTTGAACGACTTCGTGGAGAGGGCGCCACAAGATCACGAGGCCTTCCAGCACCATCCACGACGACGGCTTGATCTTTTCCGGAGGGCTGCCAACAGCAGCGTCAGCGGCACTTTCGTCCCACCGATCCACAAGCCCATCAAACGCCGATCGCAGCGAGATGGCACGCGTGATCACGTCGTGAGCTGTTTGAAGAGACCAGTCGGACGACTCCAAGGCGGGGAATCGCGTTAATTCCAACGGCACCGACGGAAAGAGCTGCTCTAGCTTCGCGTGGGCAATTGAATCTGTTCGGATCCACGTGATGAACTGCATCACATCGCTGAGGGCGCTGTGAACTATCTGTTGGGCAGTTTGCGGATTCGCATCATCAGTCGCAGAGACCTCCAAGTGCTCTGGCGATCGAGATGCTGAGACTGGGCCGTTCTTCTGCAGAGAGTTCCGCACGAGAGCATCGAGGATTTCGGCAACGTCCACGACATGTCGAAATTTAGCAGTCGCGATATCGTGCTGCAACTTGCAGCCCTCGGGCAGAAGAAGAAGCGACATCGATGCCTTGGCGAGCCCGACATCCTGCAGTAGCTGGCAGAGTCTTTCTGCCGAAAGATTCTCAATTCGCACGGCGTCCAGCACGAGGCTCTGCATTGCGAACTCCTCGCTCAAGTACCAGCACTTGATCGTCGCATGTGAATCTACCGTCGTCGACGCGTCCGCGTCTGCCACGCGCGCACGCCAGATCTCGGCCGATAACGCGAAGTGGCCAACATCCTTCTTGAGCTTCTGCTTCACTTCAAAGCGCGCGTTCTCGCTCATCAGCTCCAGTCGATGGCGCAACGCCTCGCGTGTAGGCACGACAAAGGGCTGCTCGCCACTGATGGCCTCTGCAAACGACGAAAAGCCGGCATCGTCTACGATCGAGAAGGGCCGAAGGCTGAGTGAGAGCCACTTGACCAGCGATTCCACGCCGTGGCGAGACGAGCCAACGGCATCCACGCGATGGCGCTTCGGTCTAGCTTGCGCGGCTGGAATTGCCACGGCAGATTCAAGAGGGGCGGCAACAAGCGCTGGCGATGTGCTGAGCATCGTGCCTGTGTCGTCCGCGAGCAGCTCTGCGTCCTGTGCGGACATCGCGCGTTTGCCTCTGCGCGGTGGCGTGGCGTTCGCAGCCGCGCTCTTCTTCGCGCCCACGAGCGTGATCTTCTTGGCGTCTTGTGCCGCCTGCACCTGCCGCTTGAGAAGCTCCTTTCGGTGATAGCGCTCCATGTGCCTCCTCACCGAGTTGCTCGAGCCCTTGGTGAAACGGAACATCTTGCTGCAGCGCAGACAGTAGGCATCGGTGGCATCCTGACTCAGCCAATGCGTCTGGTTTTCGGGTGGCTGCGCATGGGGCGCCACGAGCTTGATGAACTGCCAGTACTCGGACTTGCGGATGCGCGGGCAGTCGAAGAGCGTGAGCTCGCCATGGGCAATGCCGTTGCTCATGTTTGTGAGCAGCGTGGCTTCCTCTTGTTAACCACCAACAACGAACGCCAACACCCCCGGACGTTTCTCTAACGTACAGTCCTCTATTGGGGTTTACACTGTACTATTGGGTGAAGCCAGCGTTTTGGATGTTGAAGGTGAGGATATCGGATACGTAACGTACTTGAGCCTCGTGGGAGCAATGATTACAAGCAGGAGACCGTGTGTGTATGTACGAGAGTCGCTTTGATTGGATTAGGACCCGACTTTCGACGGCGAGCCGAGGTTGAACTCATCTAGACGCCGGATCATGGGCATTCCGCCGCCGCTGGCGCCGTCGTGCTCGAAGCTCGTGCTCGTGATCTCGATGCGCTCGCGCATCTTGTCCAGCGTTTCCTTGAGCATATCGCCGAACTCCTGCGCCATCTCCTCCATTTTGGCCTTGAGCTCCTGGATCTCCGTGTTCTTGGCGGTGATCACACGGTCTTTTTCGCGCTTCATCTCCTCGAAATTGACGCGTGCCAACTCTGTTTCACACAACCAAAGCTGTTAGAACACTCGCAACAGCCTCCCCTCCATCTACCTGGAAATCGGTGAATCGACGCACCTAGTTGGTCTCGCAGCTCTGCATTGGTGTTTTCCAGCGTGTTGACGCGATTGAGCAGCTCCTCCTGCATGCTCTTGTACTGCCGCGTCATGTCCTGCGTGATGCCGAATGTCTCGTGGCGCTCGCGGTCGAACGCGTGCTGCAACGACGACACGCGCTCCTGCAGCTCGCGCTTGGACTCCATGGCCTTGACGGTTTGCTCGTGGCGCTCCGCCAGCTGCATCTGCAGCGACCGATTCGCCGACAAGAACAGCTTCGCTTGCTCCTCGGGTGTCAGCACGCCGCCATTCTCCGCGCCGTCATCTGCGCACGGTCAGCATCCGACAAGCGTGGGAACATCCACTCTGTCCAGTGTAGAGACTCACAGATTCGTCCGTACCCTTCTTGTCCTTGCCCTTCTTTGCCTTCTTGTCTTTCTTGGGGCCCATGCTGACCGAGTTTGCTGCTGTCGCTGCTGTGAGATTAACGTTTGGCACGGAAACAAACCGAACGAAAGCACGGAAACCGCTCTGGGTACATCAACTGGTGTGGCTACATTATGCCCGGAACGGACGCTAATAATATACGGGAGCACTTGCGCACTAAGCATCCTTCTTCGACTTGATCTGTCTCTTCGGTTTGCCCAGTTCGCACTTGTTGACCTGCTGTGCAAACCGCAGCGAGCAAAGCGTCTCACCAGCCGACTCGAGCGTCGGCGAAACGTTCACCATCATGAGCGTCTTGCCATCGCCGGAAAGGCTGCTCTGTAGGAGATACGTGAGCTTCGAGTTGCGGAATGGGATCTAGACAATCAAAAACAATATCTCAGTCAGTCAACAACTCATCGCCATGGCCAAGATGATAAACGTACGTGTGCCGACTTGTTGCCGATGGCAGTGAAGACGTCAGCCAGGCAGCTCAGACTCTTGTTGATGGCTTGGGTTTCCTTGAGGCGTTCACCAGACACACCAGATCGAGAGGCGCGTTCACTGCCAGCCAAATCGACAAGATTGAGCTGCCCGTCGAGCATGATTCCTTCAGAGTCGTTCACACCCTGGAGGTGGAGCGTGAACACACTGTGAGATCGAGAAGACTGGGCGTTCATGTCGGTGCACGCGACACTGCGTGCCCGGCTCGCACGCTCCATCAGCTTCTCGACTTGCTGCATCTCCGTCACATCCACCAAGGTGAGATCTGGGACGCACACGCCGCCCTTCGCATCCTTCTTGATGCTCAACGCCTTGTTCGCGTCGTCTTTCGTGACAAGCAGATCCTTGAGAGTCTCGTTGTAGATCTCCAGGAATGACACCTTCATACTATAGCTCCATCCATGCTCCTTCAGCAAAGTGCACTCAGACAGGACCTTCTCGATGGACCGAGGAATGATACCACGCATCTGGCCGTTGCCACTTCCTTGCATCTGAATCATCCAATCGAATCGATAAGTTAGTAAGGGATCAGTCCGACACACTTGTACCCGCAGTCATCGTCGAGCTCACCGTGTGCGTCTTGCCGGAACCTGTCTGTCCGTACGAGAATAGGCAGACGTGGTATCCATCGATCGCTGACTGCACAAACTCCGACACTTCTTCGAAGATGTTGTCTTGCCCAGAGGAGGGGGCGAAGACCTTGTCGAACGAAAACGAGTAGGTGTCGGGCTCACTGCTGGACGTGCCCTTCGCTTGTCTCCGAAGTTTGACAGTTTGTCCATCAAACTCGCACGACACAGCAGGAGTAAGGCTTTCGCTGTCTCTTGATCCATCGGACGGGAGGAATGGACGCGTTCTAGCGAAGACTCGAACGTTACCACGCAGTTCCTACAGCAGATGATTAGCCACAGGCGGAAATCGTCGGGAATTCAACAGGGAGTACATGGTACCTGGATGGTGTTGTGTAACATGCGTCGTGTCTTCTCGCCCACTCGAACCTTCTCTTGCAGCTCTTCGATGAGGCGATCTTTCTGTGCCATCGACTGGAAGCCTTGGTTGGACATCTCTTGCAAGCGGAGTCGGAGGACTTCAGCCTCACGCTTGACGTTGCACAGCTCTTCGAAGTCGCCGTCGCGGACGTTGGCTGCTCGTTCACGCAACGTTTTCACTTCGCTCTCGATGCTTACCTTCTCTTCGTGGAGTATATCAATCTGGCGCTGCAAAACTGCCTTCTCCTTCTCCAGACGCTCCTCAGCCGATGCCAGCTGAGATTGCCAAGTCAGCTTCGCCTCTTCTTGAGCCATGTTCAGTCGCTTCATCTCGAACCGTAGCGCCTCTGTTTGAGCGTTCACAGCAGTCGTCTCGTTGCGAAGTTCACGGTTCTGATTCTCGAGCATCTGGCGAACGCCCGCCTCGACACTGAGATCACGAGTGCAATTCTGGAGCTGGGTCTCCAGGTCTTTGACGTGAAATTCGAATTCACGTTGCTTCTCCTCCCAGCTAGCCTTCGCAAAAACGTAGGCATCCGCCTGGACTCGCAGCTCCCGCATTGATGCACTGTTCGTCGCTTCACTGCGCTCGGCTTCTCGCAGTTGGCTCTGAAGTTGCTCTATCTTTTCTGTGAGCTCCTTCTTCTCAATATCGATCTTCGAGGATGAGACGGCATTCAGCTTCTGGATTTCTGTCAAGCTTTGCACGAGTCCCGAGATCTCTTGGTCCTTGTGGTCGATCTTTGCCCGCATCTGTGCCATCTCCGTCGAACTCTGCCCTAGTCGCTCCTCGAGAGATCGATACTGAGCTTCAATTGTGACCTTTTCGCGCTCAACCTGCGCGTTTCGGTCTCGCTCCCTCCTCGTTTCTTCTTCCGCCGTGAAGAATCGCTCCCGATAGGTTTCTTTCTCCTGGTTGGCAGCCGCCATCTCTTCCTTCAGCTCCGTCAATCGTGCGTGGAGGTGCTCGTTCTCAGAAGATTTCCTGCACAAAATCACAAATATTGTCAGTAAGCGCTGCTCAACTGTCAATGGACCTACTAATGAACGCCGTCGTACCGTTTCTCTTCCTCTGTCTCCTTTCGCTGGTAGAACTGCTCGAGTTCTTTCTTTTTTTCCTCGTAGAGCTGCACACGGTCGGACATCGTTGTCCGGTACGAACGCAGCTCCAGCGTGAGCTCATCATTCTGCTTTTGCGCTTGCTGCAGTTGTGATTGAAGTCGCTGGTTTGCCGCTTCCAGCTCCGATCGCACACGCTTCAGATGCTCCTGCCTTTCTAGATGGTGCTTGTTTTGCTCCGTGAGGTCGCGAACACGCTTGTCGGCGATCTCCACACCACGACGAAGCCCATCCATCTCTTGGTCTACACGTGTGAGCTGAAGCGTCTTTTCTGTCAGCTGGGCCTGCAACCGCTTCCGTCGTTGCTCTTCCGCCCGCAGTTCTCCAATCACTTTCGTGTGCACCTCAGTCCACTGCGTGCGGACCGCATTTCGCTACGCCAAAAAAGCAAAGGGTCAGTCGCAGTCACCAACTTCTACAGCACAGTGCAGCAGCCAACGTACATCAACCTGCAGCGTCTGTAGCACTGCCTTGGCCTGGCGCACCGTGCTCTGCATCTCCTCACACCGCCCCTTCAAGTCGAACTTCTTGGCCCTCAGTCGTGCCTGCATCAGCGCCTCCATCTCCGCATCGCGCTCACTGGTGAGAGTTGCGGCAAGGAACACGTCGAACTCCGTGATCACTCGCTCAACGTTGTTGCCCACGGGATCGCTGTTCTCCTTTCCAGCTTCGGCCTCTCGCTTGGGCGTCTGTTCCGAGGCTCGTCGGACCAACGATGTTGGCTGGCTGGAGGAGGGCACTGTCACTGACGCGCGTCGCGTGCCTATGCCTAGCGTCGGCTCCTGCTTCATCACCAGCCGGCTCGTGGATCGAGGCGCCGGCACAGAAAGCGCAGTCGGTGGCCCGCCACTATTCTTGCGGGCATTCGGTCGCGGCAGCGATCGCTCACGATACGTCAGTCGCCCACGTCCTCGCGTGTTCTGCGGAATATGAAGCAGTTAGTTCATGCCCGTCTACTTGTTTCTCTATGTCTAGTCCTCCCCTGACTCACCTCGGTCGCGTCCGCCACATCCACTGCCGGCTCACTGGCTGCCGTCTCAGGCGCATCGCCCTTGTTCGCCGCGTGCTCGCTGGCCTCCGACTGGTTGCTATCGCCACTCGCGCCCTTGGTGGCGAGCGTGGGGCGGAAGCCGAAGCCGAAGCGGCCGGTCGTGGCCGCCGCCGTCGTTGCCGTCGCGGAGCCTTCTGTCGCCATGCGCTTGGGCCATGGAGCGTTGGCTTCTGCACCGCGCGTCCCTGCGGCTGCTGCGTCGTACGCGCGCTTCATCCCACTCGGTCTCAGATCCGCTCGCTGCCTTCTCTGCTTCCTTCGCGCGCCACGAATAGACGGCGTCTTCCAGTTCTTCCTATTCGATTGGATTCAGTCACCAGAGGCAACGACAAATTTTGGCGCCCTTTTTAACCTGTTGCTAACTATAACTTTCAAAATTTTGAACAGAAAACGCGCAAAACACCAAAATAAACAGAGTACTGTGGTATTCAAAATAGTATCTCCTTCGCTCACAGGTGGGGGTACTATTGTCAGGTCTTGCTCACAGCGCTGGTAGGTCGTAGCGCCAAATGGTCATGTCGTCGGCGCAGGCAAGAATGGTGTGGCCGTCGCGACTGAAGCTCACTTGTCGGATCGTGCTCTTGCAGTTGTTGTGCTTGAGCTTCCACAGCGCGCGCTCCTGGTCCGAGTCAAGATCGAACACGCTGATCACGCCTTTCTTGTTGCCCACAGCCAGTATTTCGAGGCGCGAGTCGAGACCGAACTTCATGAACCACAGCTCCGCTTCTTTGTAGTGGTACTCCCGTAGCACCGTGACAGCGTCCTTGCCACGCGACGGGTTTGGCTTCCAGAAGATCACTTTGTTGCCCGTCGACTTGGACAAGATCAAGTCGCCCACAAAGCGCACGCAGTCCACGTAGTCGGCATGCACTTTGCTGGTGCAGTAGGCTGGGAACTGGATGAACTTGGTGTCGAACGGTCGATCCGAGGGTCGTGGCTCCGTATACGACTTTTCGATCGCATTCTGCACCGTCGGGTCTTCCAGATCCCAGATCTTGATCGTGTTGTCCATTCCAGAAGACACAAATGACCGCCCTGTGAGGTGGAAGTCGGCGCTCAAGACTTCATCTCGGTGGCCCAAGTGGCCAGCGAAAATCGCGACGCAGACGCCCGTCAGTGAGTTCCACAGTCGAATCGACTCGTCCTTGCCAGCAGAAAGCAGCAAACTCGGGTCAACGGGGTGGAACTTGAGTTCGTTGACGGCGTTACCGTGGCCGGAGAGCACGGTGACGACCGACTGAGTGGTGACGTTGATGATTTTGATGTGGCCGCGGAAACCGCCAACTGCCAGTAGCGGTGTGCCGGTGAGCACGTCCACAGTCCACGCCAGTGTGAAGTACTGCTCTTCCGCGTCGCCGTCGACGTAAACTTGGATGATGTCGACGCCTCCGTTGTCAAGGCATTCGTACAGAGTGACCTGGACGACAGGACCAAATCAGTATAACATGATGGTACCAATTCGTAGTAATGAGAACTTACCCTGTTGCCTCCCGCCGCAGCGAAATACTTCTCAAACGGTGCGATATCGCAGAAGGAGACGGCGTAGATTGGCTTTCCGTGGTCTTCGCGGACGTATCCTATCGTGAAAAACGACCTGGTTAGTGAATTGAGCTCCCCGTTTGTTCTTCAACTCCTGACTGGTCGCACCCGAGAATTTGTACGACTTCTTCGCCAGCCGCGTCAGCAGTGGCGATTTTTCTTCAGCCACTGCGTCTGCGGAGGTCTGTGGTGGCGACGGGGCCCGTGGCAGGGCGTCTGGTGCACGCTCTAGCTCTGGTTCCGCCATTTTGCATCCACTTGATGGAGTGAGTGAGAGCTGCCCAACAAGCCGAGTCTGCAAAATCAGTACTGTGATGTCCCTAAATAGTGGCCTCCATAATTCCATCGTTCACAACCAGCGAGTCGAGAAATCCAAAACCAAGATGAGCCTGAAGGAGCAAGTGGACGCCGAGATGGCGAGATATCGCACACTGCAAGAGGGTACGCAGTCGTTCCGATCATGGAACTGGTTGTAAATTCGTCTGCTAACCGAGGTGCGCTTGATACAGAGGTGCAGGTGTTGGCGACGCAGCGCCAGCAGTATGCGCAGCAAGCGAATGAGAACAACATGGTCAAGCAGGTGCGGCAACGAGACCCGAAGACCTCCCTTGAATTGAGTGCTCACAGCCGTGATTTGCATTGCGTAGGAGCTTGACCTGCTGGATGACGAAGCCAAGGTGTTCAAGCTCATTGGTCCTGTGTTGCTTAAGCAAGAAGTAAACGAGGCGAAGTCCAACGTCAACAAGCGCCTCGAATTCATCAACAACGAACTGTGCGTGCGAACGACTTTGGAGTCACTATGTGCGCTTATGGTGGTTGCTCATGGTGTTGAATTCTGGGTTGCAGTGAGAAGGTTAACATGAAGATCGAACAGAAGGAGAAGGATGCGATTGAGATCCGCAAGAGCGTACGTTGTTGCGTGTGAATATCATCACAGTGAGCAAGAAATGGTTTTGACGTGTTCTTGGTGGCGCAGATCTCACAGATGCAGATGGAGATGCAGAAGAAGGCGGCGGAGGCGGCGCGTGGCGTGCTCGCAAAGTAACTTTTTGGAAGTCAAATGAGGGGCTTCAGCCGGATCCACAAATCGTACGATCTGAACAATACATTTTGTTTTGTTTGATCTGGGTTTTGTCATTCGCCCACTCGCGGATGAGCGGCTAAGCTTCCTACGTCAGGTCCTTCCATGCAGACCACTTTGATCGGCTCGACCGTGTCGGAGATCGTTCGTCTGCTTTCACTACTAATGGCAGGTCACCATTGGCATGATCAAAAGTGCTCAGCCACCCGCTTGTTATGCGTTACCAGTGGCAACTTGCTCCTGTTCATTGTTACGTAACGTTATGGTTCCTCCACTCATGGTCTTGTTGGTTGCCAACCAGGTGCATGCTCCGCTGCGTCGAAGCATGCGCCATCGCTGTCATGTCACTCTTTGGAGAACTTCCTCTGTACCACTTTGCAGAGGTCCGTTATTGTATAACAGAGGTGTCTCATGTCCGTCGGCGCCACCGGACCACCAGAAGCAACTTCTTTCTGTGGCCGCCATGCTCCGAACGCAACGATTGACGGCTGCGGCGCGGCGCCTGGTGCGCGCGCACTCGAACTGCAAGCCGCGCGTGGAAGTGCACAGCTCACGGCTTCCCTCGGCTGGTCCGGGCCTTTCGGATTTCATTCGTGAGTCGCGTGCGGACGACCACCACGGCCACCATCATGCAGGCATCTCAGCTCTCCATGAAGAGAGCGAGATGAACTTCCCAGCCACCAACACCATCCGCTCACTGGAAGAACTTGAGGAAGCCAAGGCGGAGGCCGAAGCCGCTGCGGCGGCGTCACGCTCGTTCTACATTGAGACCTACGGCTGCCAAATGAATTCGGCCGACTCGGAGATCGTGCGCGCCATCCTCTTGGAGAACGGCTACGAGCCATCGCTGGACCAGACCACCGCCGACGTGATCCTGCTTAACACTTGCGCTGTGCGTGATAATGCGGAAGCCAAGATTTGGAACAAGCTCGAGCACCTTCGCCAGACCAAGATGAAGCTGTTGCGCACGCGCAAGAAGAGCCAGCCACTGCCGACCGTCGGCGTGCTGGGCTGCATGGCTGAACGCCTGAAGACGCAGCTTCTGGAGTCGGACAAGATGGTGGACCTTGTCGTCGGCCCGGACGCCTATCGCGATATCCCCAACCTGTTGCGTGTGGTGCGCGGCGGTAATGCGGCCGTGAACGTGCAGCTCTCGCTCGATGAGACCTACGCCGACATCGCGCCCGTGCGTTCGGACCCTGACAGCCCATCGGCATTCGTGTCCATCATGCGCGGCTGCAACAACATGTGTTCATACTGTATCGTGCCGTTTACGCGTGGCCGTGAGCGTAGTCGCGTCATTGACTCGATCGTGGACGAAGTCCGCACGTTGAGTGATGAAGGCGTGAAGGAGATTGTTCTCCTTGGCCAGAACGTCAACAGTTACCACGACAAGAAGTCTGAGGGTGCGTCAGAACATGGACGCGGCTACGTTGCCGCCGAGGGCTTCACGAACATGTTCCGTCTGCGAGACACCCCTGGGTTCCGGTTTGTCGACTTACTCGACCGCGTCTCGGAAGTCAATCCGGAGATCCGCATCCGATTCACGTCGCCTCACCCGAAGGACTTCCCTGATGACGTCTTCGAGCTCATGCGCGAGCGTCCAAATATCTGCAAGAGCATCCACATGCCAGCGCAGAGCGGCAGCACGAGCGTGCTTCAGCGAATGCGTCGTGGCTACTCACGCGACGTGTACCTCGCACTCGTGGACAACATGCGAGCCAAGATTCCAGGTGTGGCCATCTCATCCGACTTCATCTCTGGCTTCTGTGGCGAAACAGAGGAAGAGCACCAGGACACTGTGTCGCTCATGCGTCAGGTGTGTTACGACCAAGCGTTCATGTTCGCGTACTCGGTGCGCGCACGCACGCACGCTGCCCACAAGATGGCAGACGACGTGGAACAGGAGACCAAGCTGCGTCGGTTGCAAGAAGTGATCGACACCTACGGAGAAGTTGTGACCCAGAAGAATCGTGTCGAAGACTCGGACCGACTCCACGTCGTGCTTGTGCAGGGTGCGAGCCGCCGCTCGAACGACAGCAACCCAATGCTCACAGGTTTGACCGACACCAACAAGCGCTGCGTGTTCCCAGATCTGGTCGTTCCTCCGTCATTGGCAGACCACAAGCGTCAAGCCGGAGAGCTTGCCTCACACTTTCTGCCTCTGCCACAGCCAGTCGAGGGCACGGCTGGAGTTCGAGGTACCCGAGGTGACTACATGTTGGTGCGCATTCACGACGCTGGTCGCCACACGCTCCACGCCACCCCAATCGCTCGCGCGACGCTGCAAGAGATTGCACGCGTTGTGCCAAATGAACTGCTAGGTGCTCGTCCACATGACCGTTCAATGCTGCAGCTTTAGATAAATAGAGCCAAAACGTTGCACGTTCGACATGCGCAGTCCAAAGCAGGTGAGCTGGCCATTGTAATTAGTGTCGGCTTCAAAACTAGCCTGCGTTAAAAATGATCTGGCATAGACCATTTTCAGCAAGCCACTCCGTGCCTTTATGTTGAAGGCATCATCATTTCAGAAGTTACAACAAAATGGCTGACCACGTCGCCAACGTGGCCATGGACCGACGCGACAGCATCCAAGTCCAGCATCCGACCACTCGGTCGGAGCATAGCCAACTCCAGCATCTGCTACCCGGAGACTTCAGCCACTGGCAGGAATCCGCAATTTGCAGATTGGAACAAGTATGGTAAACCACCCGTGTATGTAATGTGTATACCCACTGAGAAAGCTCAGCCAAGCTGTTTGAGTTCGCTAGTCGTAACTCAATAGACTCAATTTCATCATCATCATCATGTTGGAGCTGCGTCCTCACAGCGATTTTGTCTGCGGTTTTTTTTTACCTCTTCAATTTTAATGTTTTTGCGGTTTATTTATTTAAAAATACAAGGAATGTCTGAGTCAACCAGACCGCAAACTGGCGTTTTGGGTAGGTCCGAAAAATAAAAAAATCCGGAAACGCGTGAAAGTGAGCGCTATCAACACCATCGATAGAACAAAATAAATGAATGAGCTGGGCAACACTTTGGAGGAAAGATCGCCACTGGAAGCCTCACAATCGCCTCGACAAGAAATGGTCCGAGTCAGTCCCTGTTGTCTCCTCTTTCCTGAAGTTCAGCGTTCAATTCTTATAAATTTCACCTTCCCGAGAGTGAGTGTTGGTCTCATGGACTGCGACTTTCGATACAACTCTATTTGATTACATCAACGACAATGCCAGGAATGATTGTTTTCCTGTTTTTCGTAAACAAAATATGAAGAAAAATATTGAATCGGCACCAAGAAAATGACAATAAAGTTGCCGAGGAAGCCGCTTGGCGAGCTTATTGCTCGTCGACCAAGGCAGATATGGAGCTGGCGCCTACGGCAATCTTCATTCAAGATCGAGAGCTACTCCGTACCACCTACTTGTACGATGGAGGGATTTCCGGGGTTTTTTTTGGCGACGTACAAAATCCGGTCTGGTTGACTCAGACACTCCTTGTTTTTTAAAACAAAAGAAATAAATAAACTGCAAAAAATAAAATTGAAGAGGTTGACTTGGGCAGTGGATGCTAAATGTCCGAATGAATTCATTTCTTTGGTTTGTTCTGGCAGGGGGCGCTGCCGTGGTCCTGAGTGTTCTCTGTGTTCTCTGTTCTCATCCATTCATTGGTTTTGCCCAATCACGAAAGACTTGTCCCGTAGACACGCACAGCCAATAGGATCGCAGACGTGATGGTGCTGACCAATCAGGAGCGTCCTGGCTGTGCCGTCTAATCATTGATTGTGCCATGACCATCACTCGGCTACATGCCGTCTAATCATGGCAGGCTTGAAGCTGCGGCTTCAAGCCCACAAGACAATCAACGGCGAGCTTCAGCTGCGGCTGACAGCTCGTCGGCGTCGCTGCCCCCATTGGGCGTGTGACACACACACACATACATACAGTAGAACACTAGAACCACTTCAAAAATATGGGTATTCCCCATAAATAAACCGCAGACAAAAATCGCTGAGAGGACGCTGACACCATCGCAGGAAAGATCGCCAGCTCCAACATACTACCGGTACGAAGTACTCCTCCCATCGTAATAAGTCCGGCCCGGAGTATTTTTGAACCCCCGCTTTTCAACCACCCCACAATAAATAGTCCGTGTCGGATTTTGGAATATTTGCATCATACTGTAAAAGCTGTTTCATAACCTCTGGGGTTCTGACCAGAGTACCCCATGTGAAGTGGGGTTCTGCTGCAGGAGGGGGACTATTACAGGCAATGGGATTGAACAAGATGCGATAACAAGTCTGGACACAACTTGATTAGAAATTATGGCCACTTGTGCCGAAGATGACTGTCTACAGTGTAATATCAGCAATGCTACCCACGAGCTCTTCCCCAACGACTTCGTCATCGCTGCTCTCGTCTTAACTGATCTCCATGTCCACGAGCATGGCTAGCATCTCCTTTGCCATCATAGCACTCATGAAGGCGACGCCATAGACGTCATGGCGCCACAGCGCGAGCTCTTCATCGCTCCCCATGAAGCAGCTGCGGAAGCCACGGCGCACAACAGCTTCTGGAATGGAAGCCCACGCTGCCTTCAGCCATTCTGCGACAACTCCTTCGCGTGGTGGTTTCGGGTTCCCTCCACGCGTGAGCTCGTAGTTGCCGGACTCTTCCACTCGTCAATGCTGTCGGCGATCGAGTCCTTGAGCGGTTTGAAGAGCGCGTAGTCGCACGGCTGCAAGTACGCCGTTAAGCCACCGGGAATGACAGCGAAAAGAATGTGGCGAGCGTGCAAGTGGGCTTTGGCCTTGTTGCTGATGTGGCTCTTTGCGGAGTCGAACACGAGCAGAAGCGTATTTGGGGCGACAAATGGGAACATGAAGTCGACGTATTTAATGAAGGCTTCGGTGTTCATCCACGAGTTCGGACTGGCCAAACGCACGATGCCGTTCTCCTTTGAAACGGACACAGTCTTGCTTGTCGATTTCACCATCATGCACGGCAGCAACTTGGATCCATCCGCTCGCGCCCCGAACACCGCCGTGACTCGCACTTCTCCAGACCAAGCGATTTGATGGGCACGTCAGTCGCGCCGCGCTCCTCCAACGTCGTGTTCTTTGTGTGCTCGGCGAAGACAGCCGTCTCATCAAAGTTCACAAGGTTGGTCGGTGTGATAGCAAACTCGCGGATGACTTGGCACAGCGTGGTGATGAAGTTGGCTCCACGAGCAGTGATGATCTCCTTGGTTATCTTGGGCTTGTTGGTAGCGCGACGCATGACAAAATTGTGCCATTGAAGAAAGCACTCGAGCAAGCCGTTCGATAGCTCCAGCGGCGGCTTCTCGTCGAGGTTCGCGATCACGTTAGTGGCGAGCTCCAGTACGCGACGGCGGGTCACACGGTGGTGGAGAGTGCGCTCATAGCGGATCTCTTGGATCAGCAGCTCGTCGAGAGCTGCGCAGGTGATCGCTCTGCCTCCACCATTGACGCGGAATCGATTTTCGGAGACCTCGTCGAACTGGCCAGCCGCATCTTGCACGATCCAATCTCGGACGCAGTGCCGGTCAACGCGAAACTCTCGCGCCACGCTGGCGATGGTGAACTTCTTGGCATTCCGTGCGATCTTCTTCTTGTCCTTGAGTGTGAACTTCTGGCGCATTGGGTGAATTCAACAATGGTCTTTGTCGAACAGTACTCGACGTCTCATTTCAGAAGCGGTCTGGGATGGGGGTACAAACAGAGGTTTTCGCCGAAGTTCTAGAACCCCACTGGTCCATGGGGTACTAAAAGGGAGGGGTTCTATTTCAGGGTGGGGTTCTGTGACAGGTTTTACAGTAATTGGGAAAATGTTGTCGAAACAGGAAATACTCCGGTACGGACTATTTCGGAAGACGGAGTAATAATGAAGGGGGGACTAATTACGGTGGGAGGAGCAGAGGCACGGAGCAAATGGTCTGTGCCAGACCATTTTCAACGCAAACCTTGTCGCGAGCCATGGACAAGAGCCCCGTTGATGCTCACTCAGCATATTCAACCAATCTGAATCAGTTTTCCCAGACGTGATAACCCACCCACTCGTATGCAAGATTGATTCGGAGTATTGGTCACTGGGGGCCCATTATGCAAGGTTATTCGCAAGCCACGAGACAAGTGACCGCTCCTCCATTCGATCCGAGGTAAGTAGGTTAGCTTGTCCACACGACGATCCTGATAAGTCAACAACTAGCCGGCTGAGGGCCGCAGCCAGCGATGTCACTCAACGGTAGTCCACACTAGATGCCCAAACGTAACCTTGAAGTCATCCTTTATTATGACGGTATCTACTCCGGCGTTCCGATCATGTAGGTCTTTGATGCGTTTCGCCAGCTCGGCGATCGATCAATATGTCAGCTTCGCAAGCACGATCGAATTGGCCACGTCGTTGGTACTGAGGCCCTCAGGATATGAGTTGTGGATGAGGAGCACGTCCACGGCTGGAGTCTTGTGGAGTGAAAGGTCCTCCTCGATCATCAAGTTGCCCACTTCAAGTCACTCACTGCGCATCCAGCATCAACAGTATACAAGTCCCATCGACTCATCAACAGCATCAACAGCATTCCAGTCCAGCGACTCAACAAAGAGCATCAACATCTCCAGCATATCGTGTGCGACCCATCAAACAGCATAAGCAGCATCCCCCATCGCACGACTCAACAGCGACAGCCACAGACTCCGTGAGGGGTGCCTTCTTGCATGTATCCACGGGGGCTTCAGCGGCCATATATCATAGGACGTATTTGGCTATTTCTCAGACTACTTCGTCCATGTAAAGGAAGTGTCCATGCAGTTATGTACACAGCTCGGTTTTTCCATTAGCCACCCCGGTTTACCTTTACGACAAATGCGATTGCGAGCTCCTCTCGTTGGCATTTACGGCCGCTGTGTCGCGGTCGGCGTGTTTCTGTGTGTGTGTGTGTGGTCTTCGCTGAGCCACCTCTCTCGGCATAGTAGTGCGTAGATGGCTGGTTCCCGTACACGGCGGTCTCGTCCACGTCGATGATCTCGCTGAGATCATGCAGGCCATTTTCTTCCCAAAACGTTGCAGCAAACTCGATCTGTGTGATCAGGAGCTCGTCAGACGGCCGTTTCCTGTAGCTGGCTGAACCCATGGCTACAAAGAGCCGAAAGTAGCACAAATCTCTATACCGTAGGGTAGATCGCTGGCACATGCGAAGCAGAGAAGAAAGTGCGTACTCCAAACTGGTGTTGTTGTTGACGTATTGGTCTCTCTATTCACTTGTGTTTGCTTTCAGTCTCTCCATCAAACGAAGATTTAAAATATTGAACTATTCTCTGGATCTTGATCCGGAGTTCTTGCAGCATCACCACACTTCTGCATGGATTCCTACACTGCATCTTCCTCCATAAATTGATACTTGATCTGGTATCCGGACACTGATGTTGCTTTGTTGTTGCTTCAGTTGCTGGTATGTGTACGGGTGACGTGAATGTCTTCTGAACAGAAAAATCTCATGACGACAGTCAACATTCGGGCAACAATCATGGTGTTCTCCAGGTTATAAAGTAAGAGTAAGTAGCCGTCCGGAACCCATCCACTTCAACCTCACTACTTCTCACAGTCAGGTCGAAGAACGACGTCCTCCGGTGCACAAAGGACGCCAGCACGCTTCCGTCGCTGTCACTGACTCCTGGGCTGCTCACCAATCGCACGAGCAGCGGTGCCAGCGACCACGTGATCACCAGCGGCCGCGTGCTGCTGGACGTGCGTGACGCTGGGATCCGTGTGTCCGTTGAATCCATTCTCTTTGACTGGTGCCGATCGGTACGCGGCATCGGCAGTCGTCTGGAAGAATTGGAGACTGGCGTGCGATGGAGAGAAATGTCTCTTTCTGATGAAGAGGTCTAGATGCAGAGGCCGCAGGTTGTGACTTGCTTGAAAGTGAAGTCTATTGTGTTACATCCATCACTAGAGGAGGAGACTAACCGGTGCTAGTTGGAGCTTGGTAAGTGTACGCCTGCCATTGTTCGACGTCCTCGGCGAGAAACGTCTGGAGCTCTGCCCGATAGGGCGAGCCGTGGGGTGCAGCGTTTGGACGCTACACCTGGACTCAAACGCAGCGCCGTATCAGCTTTTTCTACTTGGGCTGTCAGCACAAGTTGGAGCGAGGCACTCAAGGGCTGAATAGCCACGGAGTTGCGACGCCGATTGCCCGTTA
>JAADXE010000525.1:0-22259 GCA_023337545.1 Pythium coloratum | reverse complement strand
ACACGAGCGCACCGAGATCTCCACGGCCAAACGAATACAGCGACGTCCCTGCGACGCCCATGAGCAACAGTGGAATGAACGCAAAGCGTGCGATGCTCAATGCGAACGAGAGCTTCATGGTGAAGATCTTGTACGCGAGCACGCCGCAGAACACTCGACCGATGAAGTCGCCGAGGTTGTAGCTGCCGATGATACCGGGCGAGCAGTACCAGAGCGAGACCATCGGGTACGCGTTGTCCGAATACGCCGGCACCGCGACGTTCCTAGCGGCCGTGCATCCAAAGCCAGGGATCGTGACCAGCGACACGAAGAGCACAAGGAACTGCGTCAACGCTGGCAGCCAGATGATCTTGAAGATGCGCGTGATGTTGGCCAGCGTGCTCCAGACCGACTGCGTGTCGAGCCCCTCAGCACGGGTAGAGGCCTCGTTCCGCTCGATCAGGTACTTGACGCAAGGAAACTGGACGACGTGGCGATACAGCACGACCGCAGCAACCAGCACGGCCACGAGCAACGAGAAGAAGAGGTAGAAGCTCGTGTTCGTGGAGTCGCCAGTCTGCTTAGCGCCACCAATCGCCAGGCGCAGCAGCGTCTGGATCGTGATGTTCAAGATGGCGGCCCACACATTGCCGACTTGGACGGCGTTGGTGAATTTCTCCATGGAGAACAACGCTGCCAGCGCGTAGTACGTGGCTTCCGCCAGTGAGTTCGCGGCTCCGATGAACGCAAAGCACACGAGCACGAGCGTCGCGCCGGTCTTTTGGTTGTCGAAATCGATCGCGCTGAAGACCGTGATGAGCACGGCCATCACGATGTAGATGCCATAGCCCACAAAAACGCGCGTCTGCTGACTGATCTTCTTGTCCAGGCCAAGCACAAGCTGGATCGACTGGCCAACGAACATCGGCCATGACGTGACCAGCGTCGTGAGGAATGAGAAGTCGAGGCCGGAGTCCGGGAACGCGGCCTGGTAGAAGTTCTGCGCCGAGAGACACGAGTAGTACGCCCACATGACCGAGCCGTTGAGGAACATGAGCGCGTAGTACAGGAACGACTCGCGCTTGAGAATATCGTCCCAGATCTCCTGCGGAAGACCATCCCGACCGGGGCCGTTGGTGAGGCCTTCCTCCTGGACGAGAAGCTTGTCGGTCTTGCTGGGTGAGTGCATGGTTGCTGACTGGAGCTTGCAAATTGGACAATGCGGATCTGAATGAAGACCAAGCGAGCACTGAAGCTCAACGCAGCGAGTTGACTACGTGAGATGCTGAGGCACAAGGTTGATCGGCCCGTGAATTGGAACCATTCCTCGCCTTTTCTCGAGACCCATCAAGCTCTCAAGGGCGGCATGTCCGACCAACGTCCGTAGTGAGTCGATTGCGATACTTTTGCTGCTGTTTGGTTGGGCAAACACGGAGTGATCAGCGAAGCATGCTGCTCATCAAGCCACACGGAAGGCAAGGTAATACCATACGTGTGTAGATACACACGTTTCTTGATGACGCACCAGGTGTCATTCCTGGGATATCTTTCAGTGAAGAGCTCCACCGTGGAGCACACATTTCAAAGCCGCTTACGCCACAGATATCCCCGTAGATACACCGCGAATCGTGGAGATCATTCGCTTGTGGTTTAGTCAAATGATCAGCTACAAAAGGATAACTATGGTGAGGTGATCCCTTTGGAAATACTTGCCGGCCATCGAGTTCCATCCACACAGTGTAATATGCTGCAGCTCCAACAACGAGCTCATAGTTGCAGCCCCGCGATCAGCAGCTTCAATGTGGCGTAGCCATTCGTTGCATCTGTTGTGGAGAGCCAACCCGCACAGCGACTTTTGCCAATCGCGCATTTCCATTGGCTCACGCATGTGCCTGTGGAGACCTTGTCAGTACTGGCGTCACGTCGGTTCGAGCTGCTGAAGGATCAGCAGATCGCTCACTTCAACTTTCCAAGGTGAGCCAGTGAACGCGAGAAAAGCCATGATACGTATTGGACTGAAGAGGGTGAAACAAAACGAATTTCAATTTGTTATTACGACGTTTCACTGGACGAACTCAGAGAGCGACATAAAGTCCACGGACACGACTGTTACCACGCCGTCGTAGGCTCACGGATGTTGAGATGGCGTCGGTCTCTCGTTGCTGCAAACTGGAACACCAGATGGATCGGTAGTTGGCTCAAGTGGCCACTGGAGGTGGGTTTCTCTGCTAGAACACTGAGGAACGCGAGCTTGCATCGCGAGCGAAGTGGCTGGTACAACGCTAGGTTGTGGAGACGGTAGAATTCATCGTGGACGGGATCCGGAAGAGCTGCGGCTGCGTCGGTGTCCAGCGTCAGGCTCAGTGTGTGGATGTATGGGTTGAGACGCAAGGCCGCAGTGAAGTCTGCGATGAGGTCTTCGTGGACCGAGACAAGCTCGGACAAGTCCAAGTGCAGCTCTGCCAGTTGGCTCGACTGGCCTGATGAGATGGCGTTGGGAAGCTTGTCCAGTAACGGGTATGGCGCGTGGAAGCGAGGAAGCTGCAGCGACCTCAGTTCAGACGACGGGCTTTGAAGGCAGTCGACAAACGGGTTCGTGGACTTCAGCGCGACGCGGTCAAGCTTGAGCCGCTCGAGGCGAGGACACAGTTCGAGAATGGCAGCGGTCGCGTCCTCTGAGAGCGAAGCTCCGTTGATCGCAAGCTCAAGAGATTGCAGGCTCCACCCGATCAGATGGAGAAGCTTGAAGACTGCCGGCCAGGTCTCACGATGCGAGTCGACAGTCAAAACCAACGACGATAGGCCGACGCTTTGGTAGCCTTTCTCCATGATCTTGGAGATGCACGCGACGTCTTCAATCGTGAGTGTAGGAATGTCCAACTTGAGTGAACGCAGCATGTCTGGACCAAGGCTTCCACCCAGTACTTCGAACGCTGGCGTTCGGTCCGCTGACATACCGAACCGCTGAAGGCTGACGCAAGTGGCGGACGCTGAAGGAGTCTGTAGGAGGCTACTGAGGGCATGTAGGCGGCTGATGGATGCGTTCTCGCAGTCGACATGAAGAAAGCGCGGTCGAGAACCACTGGCGAAGAGCTTCTTCAAGACGGAGGCACCTCCAGTTGCCGTAAGTTGGTCTTCTGTACGGTCGCTCAGATCCATCCACAGCTCGTTGAGACCGACGCCACAAGCCACGAGGTCCAGCAGCGACAACGCAGCGTCGAACGTCAATACAGTACGATGGAGGTGGAGATCGATGGCTTGGAGCTGCCATGGAGGCACGTGGCCGGACTCGGACGGACGCTTCGACTGGAACGGATCCCTGGCCTCCAGGAGCATCGTACTCGCCTTCTCCCACATAGTATCCGACTCGCTCGCCGTCAGTTGGAGTCGAGGACTCAGCCAGTTGCCCAGCGTCACGTCGTATCCTGAGCAGGTGAAGGCGTGCCTGGAGTCCAAGCCCATCGTGTTCATGAGCTGGTTCTTCACTTGGCGGAACTCCTGGCTGTGGAGCCCATCGTCTTGCAGCGTCACGAGCAAATACTGGCACTGCTGGATGGACGCCAGTACTCCATCGATAGCCTCAGCGGCGTTCGGCTGGAAGTGAAGCACGGGCAGCAGTCTCACGTCGTCGATCCACGAAGCAGCTTCCTCACCGCCCACGCCACAGCAGTTCACTAGCAGAAACTTCCACGCCTTCTCGTCGTAATGCCGAACGAGCCACAGTAGATCCAGCCCCTCTCGGATCGCAAGCAGCTTGGCTTGGTTCGGCACAGCGTCCGAGTTTCTTCTCTGCTGCTGCTGCTGTTGTTGCTGGGCCTGTGGCTGTCGCCAGTTCTGGAAGGAGAAGTTGGATGGACGAGGCAATACGACTCGCAGTTGACGTAGATCTTGCAGCTTGGATCCCTTGGCTATCGAACGGATCTCGCAGTCATCTTCGTATGCTTCTCGTGTCACTGGGACTGCCTGGACGACCCCACGAAGCTCGCGAAACCACGGATCGAGAGCTCTCCACGTGGCGTCCATTCCTACGAAACACAGTAGCTGGTCTTGAGCCGTGCGCTGGTAATGGAAGAATGGAAGCTGCAGTCGACGAAAGGATCACTGTCTCCTTCAACGTAGGAGGCTTCACACACCAAAAGCCTCAGGAAAACTGTATCACTGGAGGAGGCACTCAGAAGGGGAGACCATGTCGTTGATTATGGACACTAGTGTCTGTACGCCTTGTCTGCTTCCCATGGCCGCAATCAGTTTCCTGCGCTCTGATTGGTTGGAGAACGTTCGAATTTCTAGCATAGCGGCTCGAATGTACCCATGTTGGGGTTCGTTTTCTTCCATATTTTGTGTTCGTGGAAGCCGACGCGTTTCTCAGTCGAGAACCGATCGCTTGCCACGCTGGATGGACGTCGGTTCACAGTCAATATAAGGACCGAACACTTCAGAGCCTGTTTACGTGGAAGATAATCGAGAGTGATCAGTCAAGTGCAAGAAGCCATTGCAGTGCGTCATCATTTCAGTGCTGTAGTTTGCTTCTCTACGTGTCTCCGATGCACACAGTTCGCTGGGCACGCGTGGCGGCAAACGCAAAGATCAGCGACAGCACGCGATCGTCCAACGCAGGGATCACGTTCTCGTGGACAGGAGGCACCTGTGTTGGCTGGCCTGTGTCTTGGTGCAAGCAAGGTCTGCCGACAGGTCGTGTGAGGCTGAGAAAGGCCGCCGTTGAGGAGACCATCAATGGTGCCAAAGGTTTTGGTAGCCAGGTTTGGTCGTGCTTTTGGAATTGCGCGTCGTAGTTGGATCCAAGCAGGTCTAGCGATCGTAGATCCAGGTGCTCGAGCATCTTGTTGGTCTGTAAGAGCTGCAGGAAAGCGTCGAGATTGTCGTCATCGAGAGACGTATCGTCACCCACAGAGTCCAGACACAGCTCAACTAGCACTAGCGAACATCGCTGTGTGGGGTCGCTCAGTGCTTGCGCAAGGCCTGTGACGTGCTCGCTGGAAATCTGGATTTCATGGAGCGCGAGTGAGCGGATCTTGCAGTCGTTATTGTCATACGCGTCGTAGAAAACGTCGAACGAGTCGAGTTCGACACAGGAAAGGTCGAGGAACTCCAGTTGGCGACATGCAGTTAGTACATCACGCACAGAGGTCGTCGTGAGCCAACCCACCCACGCGTAGATCGACAGACTGCGCAAGTTCGTTCCGATCAGTGCGACCAGTGCCGGGATCGTCTCGATGGTCTCAGCTTGAGTCGCTTCCGTTCGAATTGTGAGCGTCTCCAGCGCGTGGTGGTCGTGGATCACGTCCGAGTTTCGAGTCTCAATGGCTTCTAGTTCATCGCGTACTGTCGTGGCATCGGAAGCTTGAAACTCGAACTGCTGCAGTGAGAGATGCTTGATGGATGACCGTGAAGCCGACGCAAACAACGCACGTGTGAGCCACTGCCACTTGGTGACGCGACCGGTTGGAGTGTCGAAGGTGAAGACGTTGTTCAGCTGCAGGTTCTTGACGGTCCTGGTGGTCTCAATAGCCGTGCAGGCCGAGCCAAACTGGTCCAGATCGGCCTTGTCGATGACGAGGGTCTCCACACTGAAAGGATCTGCAGCTAGCTGACTTGGACCTATCAGCGTGGCCATAAGCTGGCCGCAATCTTCTCCTGGAATGAGCTGCTCGCGGCCGTCGATCTCAAACAGTCTCAGCGTGAGCTCGCGGAACGGGATTCCCAACGCGTGGAGCCTAGCGACCTGACGAGCACGGCGACTCGTCATCTCACACTGCGACAGCTCAAGATCCAGCCACGATAACTGGAAGCCCGACGATGGATGTGCCTTCAGTGCATTCTGGACATCTTCCACCATGCTCACAATACTACAGAGGTAGGCTTCAATGACGGACGTCGCGAGGCCGAGCATCAGGAACTGGAGCACCAGCGGGATCGTTTTCGAGACGTCGTCTCGAGTGGCGCCGTATTTTCTCAGCAGCAGCGTCCTTGCGGCTTCTGCTTCGGGTGGGAACAGCGTGGCTTGTGGCTGGAGCAGCTCGTTCCAGCGCGCGTGGCTCTGGATCTGCCACGGGAACTTGTCATGCTTGACGCTCATGACCACGTGCGGCGTCTCCTCTGGCGGCAGCAAAACAAACGACTTTGGGAAGTTGATACCAACGCCACTGTCGTCGGCGATTGCGCATCGCCACGCCTCACGGTCTACAGTCCACAGTACATGGAGAAGCTCCAGCGCAGTGCGGAGACGTCGTTGGTCGTCGGCGGTGCTCACCACGGGAAGCGTCAGCACGAGTCCAGCGCAATAGCTCTGCAGGTGGCCTTCACGCACACGCTCGTCCAACTGCAGGAACGCGACGGTGCGCAGCGGTCGCAGGAACGGCGCGATGATCTTCCAGCGCTGGCCTCCTGCTTTCGAGCCCATCATTGAAGAACAGCGGAGACCATGCCAACCAGAAGAGTGGTTGGTATCCGACACGAACTGTTGCATCGATATTAGGCTAGCACAAGAAAGTACATTTGGATACTAGTTAAAGCTAATTAGGACGATATTCTGGTGGTTGGGTTTCATTTCGTTGCGGACACCACGCGTCGAATCCGCTTTCTTGCGAATGCAAAAATGGTCGTAACCATCGAGCGGCTGAGTCGTAGCTGATCAGTTTCTTCGGGGCTTGGACGGATCCGCTTATTGCCAGTGCTCGCTTCGACTTGGACACAGCTGAGAAACGCCAGCTTGGTCTCGATCGACAAGTCGGACGCATGGGATACCACAATCTTGGCATCGAGGGCTTGGAACTTTGGTGCGTTCGTTGGGTTAAGTCCCTGGGCCAAGCCCAGCTCAAAGAAGTGGAGCACGCGGTTTTTGTCGAGCATTTCGAGGAAGAGTTTCGCGCCTTTGGCATCTGGACGTGGGGTCTCACGGGGGCCTTCCAGCATCCCGTAGATAAATCGAAACTCCCTGAGAATTCTTGTCATCGGGTGCTTGATGTCGGTCAATAACGTGGCGAAGTCACACAGACTCGTGTTGCTGACCTCCACGTTGATCAGCGCAAGCGTCGCGATGCGGCATTGTCTGTCCACATACGCATGCGTGAAGAGTTCTAGCGACCCGATCTTTGCTCGATTCATACTGAGCATCTTGAGACTCGGACAGGACTCGAGGATCGCCGTAACGTCGGTTGCTCGTACGAGCTGAGCGTCTTTGACGTCAATATTGAGAGACACGAGAGAGTGGCCGATCGTCTGCACCATCAACGCGACTGCGCCTTGGTCGCAGAAGTTGAACGCGAGATGAAGCGACGTGAGCTGAGGAAGCTTCACCTTGGCGTCGAGTTTGACGACCTCGACGTCCGCAATGGATTCACACGCGACCATCGCACGGCCGTAGCCCGGTAGAAGAATCTCCATCCACTCGGATTCGGTCTCTTCATTGACAACTGGAAAATACTCGTTCGGTGGTAGCGACAGCGTCTGGTAACTGTGCTCTTGGAAATCAAACGGAGACAGCAGTAGCTTGGCATCAGGCTCCAGTTGAACACACCGATTGAGTAGCTCCACACTTGTGTCCATATCTGGTAGGGATAATGCCTGCAGAGGATGACTGGCTTCCGCGATACTCTTTAACGCTTCGAGATCACTCTTCAACAAGCGGTCGTCGTCAATATACAGCTCCCGAATTGTCGACTCTGACATGCGGCTGGAAAGCGCGAAGCCGAGCCACCGCCACTTGGCCTCTCGACAGAGATGGCTCACGGTCGAGTTCGCCACAGCGAGTTCTTCATCAAAGGCCTCGTACATCTGGAGCCGTTTGATTGATCTCGACGTCGAAAGAGCGGAGCACGCACTGACAAAAGACCAGAACGTTGTCTTGGTGAGCATCAGCGTCTCCACGCTGCTACACGGTCCGCGTTGGCTTTCGACGGGTCGAGTGGCCGTCAGAAGCAACTTCCCAAGCGCCCTCTCTTTCGGTTCTTCCAGGAACAGCGCGACTTCAACCAACTCGATCCCAAGCTGCCGTACACACTCGACCAGTGACTCCAGACTGTCTTCACTTGTGCCCACGTCACGAACATTCAGCTTCCACGGTCGGAAGATCACTTGCGCCAGCTTGAACGGGTATCGCCCACGTGGAGGCGTTCGGCTGCGCTGGTCAATGGTCTTCACCAACGTCTTAGCTTGGTTGATGTACGGAGGTATACACTCTTCATCGATCTCGTCAGGCGAGAACACGATAGTTATTGGCGCCTGAAAGCCTTTCAGTCGACCGCGCGTGTCCATTTCGTTCAGAATATTCTGCCTTGCGCACTGGAACTCATCGCTGAGATCGTCGTCAGCATATCCAGTGAGTACGTCGACACACGCAGCGATGCAGTCGAAGTTATCACCGCCGACTTTCTTGCTCGTAAATGTTGTGAACAGGAAATGCGGCGTCAGATCGCTGTGGTCGTAGTCGTCTGGGTCGAACTCCTCCAGAAACACGAGCTTCGGGTGATGCAGCAGACACCACGAGTCCTTGTCCAGCTCCAGCATGAGCCCCACGAGCTCCACAGCTTCTCTGATTTTGAGTAACTTGCTCTGGTACGCTGGCGTCTTCATTGGCGGCCACGGCACGTACACACAGAGGTATTTGAGCCCGCTTTGCAGCGTCGCGCTCTCCAGTTCTTGGCGCTCGACGTACGAGAGATGCTTCTGCAGACACTTGATCCAGTCCAGTAGAAAACACCACCGTAGCTGCGCCTGCTCTCGCGGACACGGCGCCATTACTGCTGTCGATCGTCCCGATAATGACGAAGACGATCCACAGGATTCGCACACTACGTGAGACTTTGACTTGGATCGCAGGTCTCAGATACGGTCTCAGGTATCCAATATTTTAACTGGGTTTTGGTATGCCACAGTATCTGATACTATATCTGAGACGACTTGATAACGAAGCCAATCACGTGGATTTGATGGGAAAGTCTCACACAACGAGGAGGCAAGCAGATCCATCAACATGAACCGCGACCGAGACGTGGATCCACGCTATCGTGACCTAGCACTGGGAAGCAACTGGGACTGGTGAACGACTACTTCCCATTATTGTGGATTTAAGTTCTTTGTCGGAATGGGAAGAACGAATTAGGACGTCTGTTTATAGGTCGTTAAACTCGCACGGCGATGCCACATCCGTCCTACTAAGCACGCAGCAGTCGGTCGTGGTCCGAAAATGACGTCGGGTTGATGGGAACAGTGAGCTTGAGCGAGCCGTCGGCATCCATGGGGACCCACGCCAAGACCGAGCCTCCGCCACTGCCCGGGATGCCGAAGAAGCCCGCGCGCCAGCGGTCCAAGTAGAGCGTCTTGCCCTGGAACTCGCTCAGCGGCTTGGTCCACACCAGCGTCTCGCCCTTCTTCACGGGCACCTCGTACGCCAGCTTGCCGCCCGACAACACGTTCACCTTGACATCCAGCGTGTCGACGCTCTTGAAGGTCAGCGTGAGTTTGCCGTCGCCCTTCTGCAGCCACTGACCCGTCGTGTTGCGGAACGCCTTCTGCATGGTCGTGAGACCGAGCGCCTGGTCGGCTGGTCCGTCGTCGATGTCGCCTATGAACACCGTGGGTCCACAGATCGGCTGCACAAACTCCTTGGCCATGGCCGCGAGACCCGTGGGATCGAACAACGCGATGGCGTCTAGTCCCAAGTTGGCGATCACAATCGCGTAGTCGGCCTTGGACACTGGGTTGCCGTTCTGGCTCGCGGCTTCGATCACGCGGTCGATGATCACGTGGACTGTCTTGATGATCTCGTCGCGGTTCTTGAAGCCGTCTGGCGCGTTCTCATCGAAGCATCCGATGGTCGCGTCCGGCAGATCCTTGAGTAGCAGCTTGGAGTTGAGCACAGCGAAGCGGATAGCGTCCACGGCGGTCTTTGGGTTGTTCTGCTTGAGCTCCTGGATGCTCTTCACGGCCTGGTCCACGACGTCCTTGATCTTGGAGCCGCACGTGACGCCTCCGTCGACCAGCTTCTTCAGAAACTCCTTCTCCTCTGGCTTAAGCGACGACACCGAGGCACCGGCACCCACGCTCGACGTGAAGTTGAGGAAATTGTCGGTCTGCAGCACGTCCTGGCCACTCTTCTTCTTGTTGACCAGCTCATCCAGGATCTTGTTGACCACGTCCATGATCTGTTTGACTGGCTCGAGGCCTGTTGGGGCAGGCAAGCCAAGACACGTCGCCACGGCTACAGGCAGGTCCGTGAGCACAAAGTCCGACTTGGACAAGAGGAACACGAGCTGCTGCTTGGTCGTGTCCACCTTGCCGCCGGTCTCGACTTCGTCGATGTAGCCCATGATCTTGGTCACGACGTTGTACAGTTGCTGGCCACACTTGACGCCCTGCTGGACACCCTTTGCGGCCTTGGTCAGCTCGCCGAACACGCCGACCGTCGCCGCGTTGAGTGCCACGTTCACCACGGACGCCACCTTCTTTATGATCTCCTTGGTGCAGTCTTGGTTCTGCGGCAGACACTCCATGCCGCATGCCACGGGGTACTCGAGTGGACACTGCGCCCAGCACGTCGCGAGCTTGTCGAACTCGTACCCCGGGGTACACTGCTTCTTGTGAGCGAGATGGGTCTTGCGATAGCATGCGTCATCGATTGGGTTACCCTTTAGCGGGCCGACCCAGTGCGGCAGTGTGATCTTGCCCTTCACGGGTGGATTGGTTGGCTTGGGCAGCGCGGCGTTCTGCGCCGACGAGCCACTGATGCTGCTGGCGAGCGACACGAGAGCGAGTGCGCCGAAGAACTGGAGGCGCATTGTAGTTGACCAGAAGACTTGGTTGGTTGGTCGCTTGCTGTGGAGGAGAGGAATCGAAGAATGAGAATGCGACTGACGGATACCGGGGTCTTGAGGACATGAGCCTTGATGCTACTGCGTACTGGGTTACCGGGAGAGCCCTTGACGATCCGCTGGAGGAAGTAGTTGCGCGATAGCTTTGGCAGCCATGGAAGATCCATGTAGTCGAGAAGACAGCGGACAGGTCACTGCAGCTAACGCGTTTGTGGGGTCCACCGGAATTAATTAGATGCCACCCACGAAGTAAAATCGCGTCTGCTTGCCGAGATCAACTAGAAATGTGTCTGTCCACGGCCACAATCCACGAACGCACGGATACGAAAAATCAGCGTATTGCTGAGACTGTCGGATTTGCCACACAGGAGACAACCACATGGGATCCACGAAGCCACCCGACGCTGGCTGACTTACAGGCAGCCAGTGAAGCAAGTGGTTGATAATCATGTGATTATTGCCCAACACGGTGCTGGGTGACAGTCGACTGCAACACTCACGCACCGAAGCGAGCCCGCATTTGGGCGTGGATCGCGTTGCCCCATCGGGTGACGCTCTCACTGAGCTCTTGGACGACCTCCGGATCCGCCGCGAGCTTTTCATTGTGATGGATCAGGTTGTAACCAAAGCGCCTTACGACGACGTGTTCTCGTTCGCGAGAGATCATGAGAATGGCTGTCGCGTCCTGGCGAAGCCGCTCGTTCGGCCGGTACGGATACTTGTCATCGTGGTCCACAAACGAGCCAACAACTAGACCATAGTCTTCCTCTTCGTCAAAGAACGTGAATAGCACGATGTTGCCCTCGACGTGTAAGTCATCGGTGACGGTGACGAGAAAGCGGTTGTGAACAATCGTCGGGTCGTCAAACTCGGTGTCTTCCTCTCGAATCGTGATCTGACCGGCGCCGTCCGTCAAGCTGATTTCGAGGCACGCTGTGAAGTAGGACGCAGCTTCAAACACTTCGCGAACCGAAAAGGTCGTTGGAAACTGCATGAGTGAGAACTGCATGAAGCAGACGTCGCCGTTGTCCTTGGTAAACTTCTCGTTGGCTCCGTGGGCGACGTTCAAGTTCAGATGACGGCTGCGCTCAAGCATGTACCGTCGTCCGAGACGCAACTGCCGAGGCTTCACTGCTTGTAATGCACGATATCGATCGTCGACACTCTCAGGCAAGTGAATGTAACAGTGCGCTGGCATGGAATACTCGTTGGCTGTAAACCACGAGATCACAGAGCGTGCGCTGGCCATACTGAGCTCGTGTTCCTGAATTACTTCTCGCAGAGCGGCATTCACCTCTGGCGAGCTCGTCTCCTGGTCAGGCTTGGTACCTGGGTCCACACTGGCTGTTCGACCTTGGAGATACGCGATCCGTGCGTTGAGACTGCGGATCTCGTCGCTCAACTCCGCCATCTCTTCCTTCCGCGCGGTGGTCGTGGGCTTGCGCTTCTTCGGTGCTCGTGCTGCTTCATCGTCCGACGTCGTGGGGTCCTCCAGCATACTGCGGCCTCGCCTATCCGCACTTGCACGCGATGCCTCGTGCACCGACTGGATCAGCCTCAGCAAAGCCTGTGCTGACGTATCCACTGGGGACGATGGATTTGAACGCCAGTTGACTGGTTGCAGGGCTTCGGAGGACTTCCGTCGGCGCTTATCGGAGACCGTCACGCGGTCAGGAGCTGCTCGCTCGCTGGAGCTGCTGGCAGATCCGTCTCGTGGTGATGCCGCGTCCGTCATGGCAGTCGTTCTAGCTGTTGTAGAGTGGTGAAGGCGTCTCGCTTTGCGTGGCTTCCAATTGTGCAGTGGGTTCCGCGTGCGTGAACGGAGACGTTCTCGATGACGATGGGGATGGGCGCAAGTGAGCTCATCATTGGCAACTGTCGGCAGCGTAATCACGCGGGGTAATCCGATCATCACTCTGCACGGTTCAATTGGTTCACAAAACGACGGGATCAGATCCGGAAGGAGAGACGGACGTGGGCAATCATTCGGCGAAATCGCACGCGACGCCACAGGACCTGCAACAGTATGCAACGCACCGGACGCAGCCTTCGTAAGGATACGCGCATGGCTACACCAAGTCCAGGAGTCCAGTCATTTTCTGGTGTCCACAGTGAGAATGAGAATGCGGCAGAGCGCGTGCGCAGGTCGAAGCGAGCGTCTCAAGCGGACGCGTCCTTCCGGAGGGCCGCTGTGAATGGAGCGGACACGAGTACGTTGATGCAAGGCGGAGAGGGGACGACGACTGCTGCGCTGTTGGAGCTCATGCGAGCCGAACCCTCTGCGCCTGTGACGAGTGCGAGTGGGAGTGAGGACGACGACGGTCTCATCATCAACAAGGAGAACCAAGGCGCAAGGAAGACCAAGCCGAAGCGACCGACGAAGAAGCGCAAGGCTACGCACACGATCCGCAATGAAGAGATCACTGCGCTGAGTGCCGAGATCGCGTACCTGTCGAAGCGGCTGGCGTTTGTCCGTGGCCAGGCGATGGAGGCAGCTTCAAGCGAAAGCCCAAGGGAGGATGCGGACGAAGTGGAGCATCCACACGTGCCGAACTCGCTTCTGCGTGAAGCCGTGCAAGAGCAGCAACTGTGGCTGGCGAGGGCTCGCTCCATGGTCGCAGAGTACACTGTGAATGACTTTGTCATGCCTGCGCACTGCTACATCCACCTCACTCGATCACTGGCCGACCGCGAACGCAACCTCCGCAGTATCAAGCTGCAGCAGATCCGACTAGCGAGACGTTACATGCTGGAACGTAGTCGATGCATGGACGTCACGAAGCCCTACGGCGACGGGTGCCGGTACGTGAACCACAGCGGCGACACGTGCAGCATTTGGTACTCCGTTCTGCAGCTTCCAGGCTCGCTCTCGGTGCGGCAAGTGTTCGACGTCGCTCTGTTCTTCACTGAGAACCTGGAGATCAGCTTCACGGACGGTGCGGGTATCGTCACGATCCGAGAAAACGACGAGAGCGACACCTGTGACCCAACGATATCCCAGCATCGGTACCTTACGACCATCACATCTGAGACGCTGGTGGAAGGCAACCTCATGCTGTTCACTCACTTCGATGAAGAGGACGGCTATGGAATCGTGACGACGACGTTTGTGGACCGAGACGACATGTATCCGTACAGGAAGAAAGAACGGATCCGCCAGGACATCACGGCCGTGCTTTTGATCACTCGCGAGTTTGACCAGATCATCATCCGACGACTAGGACACGTCCACGTCCACAGAAACGATAGCTTCCCAGTGAGCGACGATATGATGAGGATCTTAATGCTGGGAGCCACACGTTGGGGCGATGCGCTGCTCAAGCACGCCAAGGATTGCTACGGTGTGTAAACAATTGAGAATACCCAACTTACCAACCTCAACTACCCAAAATGGTGGAAATACCTAAATTACCAATGTGTGGGGTGTATTTTTGGTGATTACGCCGAATCGATTATGACCACCAGCAGCTCATTTGTCCAAACAGCAAGAAGACAGCGATGAGTCTCCTCACAGACCACGACAACGGCAGCAGCACGCGCGTTCGTCGCGTGCTTGAGCAACCAGCAGCTCGTAGAGGTACCTCACTGTCAAGTAGCGACGTTGCAGCGTCTCCTGAGATCTTACCACAGCAAGAAGAACCCGCGAGAAGCCGCGCGTCAAAGAGGAAGACGGCCGAAAGCAGCGACGATGACGACGCTACGCAGAGCGAGAATGAGACGGATGACGGCGCGAATGGACAGGTACCTACCCATGCGATTGGCGGTGCCGATACATCAGCGTACGCGCTGCTGTCACTGATGCAGTCGGTGCAAAAGGCCGCACAGACGAGTGCCGATGAACGTGGACGTACGAGTGACCAGTACAAGGCGTGGAAGGAGAAAGGCGGCGGCGCCGGAAAGGACAAGCAACGCCAAGAGGCCAAGAAGCGGAAGCCCACGAGTACGGTGCGCAAGGAGGAGATCAGCTCACTGAATGACGAGATACAGAAACTGGAGGCGCGACTGGCGTACTTGCGAGGCCAGACGCTGGCGCCGATGGATCGGTCGGATGATGAGGATGGGAAGCCGCAGATTCCCAACGCGCTATTGAGGGAGGCGATCCACGAGCAGCAGCTCAGTCTGGCCAGTGCTCGCTCGATGATCTCGCAGTTTGCTGCGACCGACTTGTCGTTGCCTGCGCACTGTTACATCCACCTGACCAAGTCACCAGTGGAGCGTCTACAGACACTCAAGACCATCAAGCACCAGCAGCTCCGCATTGCGAGGCGGTACGTGATTGAGAGAAGCCGGCATATCAACCTCGCGGTCCCCCATGCAGCGAACGAGCGGTTCATGAAGGAGAACGGCGACGCGTGTAATATTCGGTTTGTGATCGCGCAGTTCCCAGGCACGTTGTCGGTCTACGATATCTTTAAAGCCGCTACGTTCTACACGTCGAACCTGGAGATCAGCTTCACAGACGGAGCAGGCCACGTGACGATCCGTGAGGACGACAGCGACTCGGGGGATCCGACGATGTCCCAGCATCGGTACCTGACGACGGTGAGTCCGCAGCTTCTGGTGGAAGGCAACGTCTTGCTGTTCACACACTACGATGAAGAAGAAGACTACGGCATCGTGACGTCGACGTTCGTGGACTTTGATGATCTGCATCCGTACCGACCACGCGAACGCATTCGCCAAGACATCACGGCGGTATTGATGGTCACGAGAGAGAAGGATTTGATCGTTGTGAGACGCCTAGGCCACGTACGACTCCACCACAACGACCACATCCCAGTAAACACCGATCTCCTGCAGTCTCTCAGTGAAGGACTGGCCCATTGGGGCGAGGCGCTCATGAAGCACGCCAAGGATCTGCACGGATGCTGAAAACCCCCCATCTAAAATACAATTTATCCCTCCAAATCATGATTTACACGTATATTTAGGTAAACATTCCTAAAATATGATTCGAACCCATAATAGCAGCAAGTGAGACCGTGGCGATCATTCGACGAAAATGCAATGGCGTTCCACTCAGGGTTCCAAAACACCACGATCTAAAAATCTGTCGGGGGGGCTGAAAGGTTTTTGGGGCGGGTTGGGTTTTATCGACTCAGTTGCCTAACCCTTTACCAACTCTGACTTGTTTTCACTATGGGAAACTCAATTAATCTATCGTAATCGTATTTAGCTAAAGGTTTATTAGAATTGGAGAAGTCAACGGTAATCTAGAGGAATGCAGGTTGTTGTCTGAATGTTACTTGAAGGTTACTCGTAAGCTGGATCAATGATCATAGATGAGATACTGTGCGATCGAAAAGCATGGAGATGACGATGCCAATGGGGAGGGCACGGCAGTCACTACGAGATCTCTTCACTAGTAGTGAAGACACTACCAACAACACCATGCCCCCCATCAACCCCCGTCAACGCCACACACGGAACCGCCAAGGCGACTCGATGGGTCGCTTTGGCAAATGCGCCTCAGCCACCTGATCACAGGTCGTTGAAACAATTGCTTCTGAGGCAGTCAGCTATCCAACCAAATAAAGGGACTTCATGTTGGGTGGGTTTCCTCATATCTTTGGGTGGGTGGGTCAAATAAAAAACCCCACTTGTTCTAACAAGGGGTGGGTGGGCTAAACGTTTAAACCACACGTGAAAAACCCCTCGCTCGGAACCCTGGTTCCACTGGCGCGACTGGCGCTGCCTCTGCGATTGACTGGAGCTTCCTGACGCCATGGCGCGACGTACTGCGGCCTCTATTAGAGTATGACGACAGTGACGAGTTCGACGTCGGCACAATGCAGGATCGGCTCAACTGCTTGGTGCTCCATTTAGAAGATCTCGACGATCTCATCGAACGTGATGGCCACATTACATGCGAAGAAGACTTGAAAGAAGCGCGATTCCAGTGGTTATTCCCCATCCGCGAGGCCCTGGAGTTAATTGGACTTGCGCTCCACTATGATCCGCTGGCGTGGAATGAGTTCCTGCATCCGGTTGAATGGGACGCCTCCAGTATCGACAATCCGCTCATGTACGACGCCTCGCAACTGCAGCCGCTGTTCCACATCAAGCTCCAAGAAGGACTCGAGCACAACGACGACTTTGACTTCGAGCTTCTATGTGATTTCCTGCTGGAAATCGACTCCGACACGATGAGTGATGCGTACAAGGATGCCAAGGCACGACTCAAGCGCGTTGTGAACACGGCCGGATTGTACTACGATGAAGACTACCGGGTTCCAGTCCAGTTTGACGTTATACCAGACCGCTTCGGCGGCGACCAAGAACCAGCGTGGTCCAGTCAGTTGCGCAACTTGGTGTGGGGGCTCAATGGCCAAAGAGGAGACGCTAGGTCAGCAGTTCAGCTCGTGTCGATTCGGTTGTTGTGCTGGGATAGTTCGGCAGACGCGTGGCTCATTGACCTATTGACCAAAATTCGACTTGCGAACGTGACGATCTCGGCATTTTCGTTGCCGTCTGGAGGGATGCGCTCGTGATGGCTACGGGCAGAAGAAAAGGTCCAGTACGTGGCAAACCAATCACGCAGAAGCTGGTCGCGATGAACTATCGTCACGCGATACCAAGCGAACAAATGGCCGATACCATTGCGCTGTGTAGCGCGGTGGTACAGTCGGAGGAACTTGAGGGGCTGCAGATTTCGCGCCATTTACCCAGTCGCGCAACTGAACGTGCCGTGTGCTGGAGGTGGCTCGGCTTCGCCCTGCAAAGCCAATTTTCGACATCGTCTATTCGTGAGTTGGTGCTGGATGACGAATTCATCACAGTGGAAGACGTGGAGATGTTTGTCGGCACAAACATTGCGGCATTCCACGAGTATACGACGCCTTTGCGGGAAAAACTGTCACGGTTAGAGCCGTACTCGGAATCTTTCAGCTCCGACAACGTCGCTCGCGTCGTTCAACTCGACCCCGACACTCCAATACTGCGGCTTGGTTCGATGGCATTCAAGCTTGAAAGCCTTCAGCTCTCAAGCGACACAAGCTTTTTGGTCCTGAACGAGGCATTCAACGTGGGTGACGATCCGTCGTTGTTGGTACTGGTACCAGGCGTCGGGACATGCCCAGTCTCGTGTGAAAGTGTGGTCGGTGCTTCAGTTTTCGACGTTGGACGCGCAAGAGCAACAAGAATCGAGCGTCTTCGCCTACAGCCTGACACCGCCGAGCCGATGGTGTTGTCAGGTTTTATATCGTGCTTTGGGTCGAGCTTGCTCCGCCTAGATATCACGATGGCTTCCCAAATTTCGTTATCGGAGACCGAGATGAGGGCCAGAATGTCCCAAGCTCCAGTTCTTCCACCTGGAGAAAGTAATCCTCGCGTCAATGGACTCCTTCACAAGAGCGTACGCGGCCCAGCAGTGTCAGATCTCAGTCTTATCACTGTGCAACGTGTTTGTCGATCCTGAGAGTATGACTCGCTTCGCCCGTGAATGAGCAAATCGACATCTCGAGTTTCGAGCCAGTTGCGTGAGTTCCGGTTCATATGTGAAAATATCGATCCATCGACCAGGAAATGCCCGCAGATCATCACGAACGAGTGTGCCGAGCTTTTCAATGTCGCGGCACAGAATTCCTCCGCTCTGTCCATACTGGAGCTTGGTGTCGTCCGCCCCGTCTACGATTTGTGGGCGCGACGGCTCATGGTCCATGATTGTGTAGAAGCAAGGAAGGAGTGGAAAGCGACCAAGTCGGCGTTCCTGAGCGTTGTAGTGCTTCGCGAGCCTATGGTGAAGAAATCCAGGAACCAGAACTCTATTCGGCTGCCGGTCAAATTTCGAAGACGACTAGTGACGCGGATCTTGGAGTTCATTGTCCCGACCACGAACCGCACGGTCAATGTCGTTGGAGTGCCTCGAAAAGGCTTCAAACAGAAGAGGTAGAGGATGCTTGGCTATTGCAACCGGTGATCTTCGTGTGCTGTGAGATACTGTAGGAAGTTGCAGTATTATACCAACAGCAAAACACATTGGTCATCACCGATTTTTGAAACCCATAGCGATATTTCGGACGCCTTTTTGTCTGGCATGTTCATCGGGTGACCGTTCTCGAAGCTGAGACCTTGTAGTTAGGCAGCGTGCTGTACCAGATCGGTCAGATCGTGTTTGGCTCAAAGAAATCCACGAGGAGTTTGGTTTTCTTTCCGTGACAGTGAACGACTGACTCGACGTGTCCGACCTCACCGAGTCGGAATTTTGAACGACAGGCTACCACTGAAGGCAGCTGGGCGAGCAGGAGCCATCTCACGATGGTCGTCGATACAACACGAGTCAGCAAACGATCACTGTACGGATAAAACCTTGCCCGAATTTTCGACAGCTAGCTCGCCAAAATGGGCTCGTCTGCACACCAATGATTTGCATACAAAGACGGGTCTGGTAGTTTTTATGTAAAAATCGAATTTATACATAGAAATGAGTGTTGTCTCGTCCTCCTCGTCCTTGGAGGCTTGTCCCCAAACGGATCTGGACCTCGTTCCACGGAAAGTTTCAATCTGAACGGATCATCTTCGCCAAGGGAATCGATTAGTTGGACGTGTGCTAGATTTTATGACGCGCGGTACATCACGGCGTCGCCGCCTATCTAGCAGCGTCCGTGAGACTGACCACAGTATCGTAGAAAGTCTTTCATCGGGTAATGGACCAAGCCCTGAGTGCCAGGCCTGGGCATGTTGCTCCTACGCAATTAGTAGAGTCGTTACCATAAAAGGAACCTGACGCACAGGATTTTGAACACTTATGTGCTCCGTGAGAGGATAACATGACTGTGATATCGTACGCGACTTCGGCGGAGTCACCACTGGAACTCAAACTGAAGTGGTTTAAACGGCTTGAGGATGCAGGCTCCGAGGATCTTCTGGTCGATCTGGGACCATTCCTTGTGGGTTCGGATGATAGCCTCGGCTGTGACTTCATCCCGTCGAAGCCCTTTCGCCAGCTCGTCGTCTGTGATGGTGTAGTTTCGAAATGCAAACAGCTTCTTCCAGAAGTTCATCGTTCTGAGTAGAACGGTGTCCTGCAGCAGGGCTCGCGCCTCAAACATCGTAAGTGCATACTCGATCTCGAGTGTAGCTGGCTGAACCGCTTGGAATGAACGCGCTTGTGATTGCAGGAGGCGGTGGAAGGCGATCTCGGCCTTCATCCATTCGTTCCGGATCGTCACAAGCGAAGCCTACGCCACAGTCCATCTCACTATCAGTCCGCGTACTGGGTATTAATCAATCCAAACCATGAACGTACCTGCTGCCTCTTTCGGTACCTCCTTTCGTAGCTGCGCTGGCGACGACGGTAGTGCTCCCGTAGCAGGCCGTCCTCCACGATCCTGTTCCTGGGCTCGACGCCAGAGTCATTCTCGTGGTCTTCATTGATCCGGGGAGAGCCAATCGCGACGTTCCATAGACGAGTTGGGATGCTGCCAACAGAGTCGAAATGGTCGACTGCACTTGGCGATGGCGGAGGCGAGTTGTTTGTGTGCGCTGGCGCGACGATCGAGTGCAAGAATTCGAGGAGCTCCTCGCTGTCATCGATCCAGTCGTCTGTAATGACCGCCTCGGACTCCCTTGTGACAGATCCTTCTCCAGCAAGAGGCATTGCCCTTGCTTGACTCGACACCGGGGGATAATGATGCTGGCGCGACATTCCTCAAGGACGTTCGGAGGACACACTTGCGTCGAAGCAGGCTAATCGAGGAATGAGGACCCACCACCAATGCCGTAGTCAAGCAGGCTTGGACACGCAGTCATCCAGAGAAGGTGGTTCTTTGGCTTCCATTTCTCGCCTCTCTTCTTTCCCACTGAATCCACAAAGCGAAAGCACGTCAGCCACGACCATCTCCATTATGATCTTGTACCACGTGCGTGGTGACCAGAGTCCTACAGTGTAAGCATGGTGATCGCTCTCTGATTGTACTGTGAAGCCGACCCAGCCCTTTGACAGGACCGTCTGTCCCGCGCCTGGGCTTGTTCAGAAGTCATGCAACCAAAGAAGGGTGCCCACGCGGGCAGTCGGTCCACGTGTGTCCAGTTCAGCATGCATGACAGTTTCGTCCACGAGTGTTGAGCAATCTGGTTTTGGACACTCTTCAACAGGAGAAAAACCTCGGGCGGACAGAGCGTGAGGGTCCGCAGTGAGAAAGGACATTCGCTGTCGTGGAAGGAGTCAGTAGAGAAAAAGCCACTGCACAGACTCCCAGGAGCAGGTGAAGAGACTCTTACAAACTTAGAGGACGGTTAGGCTATGAGCTCCGTGTTTACACTTTTACACTACACTCTAGTGCGAGTTGAAACTCTATCGTAGATCTGTTATTGTGGCTGGCTACCTTAACCCCTTCGTTACGGCAAATTTTGGCAGTGAACCACTAATTTTAAGTCGTAAGATACGACTTACCTTTTCACAGGCGTTCACTATGGGGCAGTCCTTTCCACCCATAGGTCACCCGGGGTTAGGTTATACTGTGTTGAGGGGTTTCCCACGCTAAGTCGTATAATTGACGACATAGTCGTTCGCTCGACGACTTCGAAAGGTCACTTACGACATAGCAGCCAAGCAGTACAGATACATCTGGCGAGGAGTAGTCCGACCACAGCCTCATACAGACATAGAGAGACCGAAAGTATGCCTGACACCACAAAGCGCAGATACGAAGAATGACTGACGCCACATAATCGAAACAGAGGAGGGACAAACACTGAGAAAAGGAATGCAAAGTTAACGAATCGATACACTAGGCATTCACAACATGCTCCGGCTCGTCGGCTTCGTCGTCTCCATCTACATCGCGGAGGAGCTCCCGACGAGTCTTCTTGCGGGCACCAGGGGGCTTGGTACGCCGCAGCACGACACGCTTGTTCAAGTGCTCTGGAATCGCAGTGCCGCAGGCCAAGTCCTCGTGCCAAACTTGAAAGCACGTTCGCGTGTCGCTCCGACGAGGCGTCTTGCAGAGGAGCACTTCGCGTCCGACTTCGAGCAGTCCACGCAGTAGTGGGAGGTCTTGAAGGACTTCTTCTTGGCGCCACGGTACAGAGAGCACACCTTGCACGACCGAGGGCGGCGCTTCTGGATGTCGTTGACGGTGATCCAGTCCTCGTGTCGCTTCTGCGTGTGGGTCGAGGAGACGCGGGCGCGCTTGCGTGTCGGGTGGGGGGGTGGCGTTGACGAGGATGTATTCGTCCTTGATCTTGATCAACTGCTTGTGCAGCAGGTTCAGCCAGTCGTAGCGCTCCATGGGAGCCTCGCCCGCGAGCTTGTACGATTCCTTGTGCGTGAGGTAAGCGTTCACGAGGGCGAGTTCGAGAAGACCAAGAAGGCCTGTTCGGCGACTACATGCCACGTGACCGTTGCCCTGCGCTGCTTCGCGATCTCCACTTCACCAACAACAGCGCTCCCAACCGACAAGACAAGCTGTGTAAGATCCGTGATGTTGTAGATGTGATGCAGGAGCGATT
>JAADXE010000524.1:0-22300 GCA_023337545.1 Pythium coloratum | reverse complement strand
GACAACTGCACCTCCAACGCCTCCACCCACAACTCAGACGCCTCCACCAACGACTCCACCGACTCCTCTTCCGACGCCTCCACCAAAAACATCTCCACCTCCGACGCCGGTTCCTCAACCGTCTTCTCCTGGCAAGGGCCCTAACGGAAACGGCCCGCCTGGTAAGGGTCCCGATGGCAGCGGCCCTCCCGGTAAGGGGCATGACAAGACCCCGAAGTGTGGAGAGGAAGAGAAGAAGATCATGTACAAGCTGTACCTGGACAAGAAGAAGGACTACGATGAGTGCACGACCGCGACCGACGGCTACACCTTCCCTTTTGGTGGAACGCCATCGAACGCCCAAATGGCCAGCATGGCAAAGTCAAACGTGTGCAAGAATCTGCTCAAGGACTTCTCGAAGACGATCACGAATGAGTGTGAGCTAGGCGACATGCCTGTGCGGGCCACGGCTGCCAAGATCCTCTACGGAACGAGAGAGGACGGCGAAGGAGACAGAGACGACGATCTAGAGGACAGCCTCGAGAGCGACTCGGAGCTCGTTGGCGGTGAAAGCGACGCAGTGTTGCGGTCCAGTGTCGAACCCACATCGTCATCTTCGCGTGATGACACGATGACTGCAAGTACCCTCAACACAGTCACAGGATGGGACAGTGCACCCGCCAAGGACCAGCGGAAGACCTCAGCGACCGTGCACAGTGATATCGCCCTCTCGAGTGTGCTTCCAAGTGAAGTGAACGCCAATCTGCCCGAGGATGCGGACGCGTCGGCCAGTTTCACTCGCTCAGGCAACATCGAGGCTCCGCGTTCACTAAAAGCCAACACGGCCGCCTACTCTGCGACGAATGTCTCCAAGGTTCCAGGACGTCCGGAGTAGCTGATTGGAAGCGTTCTATTCAGAGTAATGTATCTATTCGTGTGAGTGTTGTCACTTGCGCAGTGTCGTCTGGAAACCGAGTTCACTTGTTTTTGAACGGGTTGTTGATTACAGTATGGAGATTTTTGTCACCAGATACGGTGAAATTCTCGTAGTATCATCGATCCCCACTCAAAATTCTTTACTGGCATAGAGTGACCGTCTCGTCTTTGGTTTCGTTGAAGATGAGAAACGTGCTCATGCTGATTCTGCGGTGCATCTGTCTCGTTGAAGCAGTTGCGACCTCGTCTACTGTACAGAACGATGGAAACAGAGGTTGGAGAGGCTCTGATAGCCACAATTCGTGTATCCCCAGCCTGATGCTTTGCAGGTTAAGGTAAACGGATGGGCTGAGCCATCAGTGGAGTTGCTGAGGTGTCTCCCATACGTTTTCAGCTGAAGGGGCACTCGGCTGCGCACACTCTCTACTCCGGTACGAGGAGCAGCTCGCGCAGTTGCACTGCTACGGCTGGATGTCTGTCCAAGCTGCCTCCACCACCCTTTACCGCGTCTCCAAGATGTTGATTTTCTTGCGCACACTGTCAATTGCTCAATATCCACGGCATCTCACACAGTGCCGTACTCCCAGGAGCAATGAAGCCTGTAACCTTAGTGTTGATCTGTCTCGTGGTGAGCGCATTCTTGCTAACCAATGTCGACGGTCAAGGGTTCCTGTCGTCTCTTTTTGGCGCCGTCCTTGGTGGCCAGCGAACAGCTGGCCCTACTCCTACGATGCCTTCACCAGCAATGGAGCCAACTCCTGTCATCGAGCAACCCTCTCGGATAGAGGCGTCACCCTCCCCAGTCGCTGCTATTCCTCAGGCTCCACCTGCGAGCAGAACTCCTCCCGCCACAGTACCGTCGATCGAACATGCTCCAGTAACGGAGCCAACAGAGGTCAGCCCACCTCCGGTGCTTGAACTGCCGCCCTCCCAGTCACCTGTGAAGCCGGCACCCGCTTCATCAGCACCGTCACCTCCACCCCCTGAACCCGCATCGCCACCCCCGCCATCCAATAGGCCTGCAGCAGCTCCAACTAACTCACCACCATCGTCGACGCCGGCGCCGAAGCCACCTAGTCAACATCCAGAGGTCGTCGCCGCCGTGACACCAACTCCAGCGCCACTGGTACTCGTGAACGTGACTCCAGCTCCGCCGACCGCGACGGAATCGGTGCCCGCATCACGAAGCCCAGCAGCAGCAGCAGCAACAACAAATACGCCTTCCAGCACTTCAACAGTCGCGGCAACAACGCGAAGCCCCGTCGCGACGGGGGACTCGACCGTCACGGCAACAGCAACCAAAATCACGACGGAAGCCCCACTCGCTCCAGCGCGACCGCAAACGCCAGTTCCAAGCTCCACAGCCAGCCCCTCCTCAAATCCAAGCAAGGTGCCTTCTGCCAATTCAACCGCTGTAGTTCCGTCGGCACTGACTCGCAGCCCAATCGTTGCGAACTCGACGACAAGCTCACCGTCAAACGGTAACTCGACGAGTGAGGTGGATCTCGCACCAACCCGCAACTCCACTAGTTCTAATACCACAGCAGGTTCCAATGGACCTGCTCAAGTGACGACTGCAGTGCCACTCGCACCCAGTCGCGTGGTGGCGAACTCGTCTTCTTCCGCGACGGGGCAGATAAAGTGTGGAGAGGACGAGTACAAGCGCATGTACCAATACTACACGACAAACAAGCGGATCCAAGATGACTGCACGCTGGCTACGGGCGGCTACACGTTTCCCTTTAACGGAAAGCCTTCGCGCGACCAAGTCTCGAGCATGACAACTTCAGGTGCCTGTGTCGTCTTGCTGAAAGGCATCTCCCAGGTCCTCACGACCGAGTGCCTGCTCGGTGACATGCCAGTGCGACTCACTGCCACCAAGATCCTCTCCGCTGCAGCTGGCCGATCGAAGGTCAAGCAGGTCGCCTCGACGTCCAGCGGTGCTGGTAATGCCCAAGCGGATGTCGGTAGCGAGGCTGTTCCCTTCTCGTCTGTCGGTTCAGGGTCTGGGTCTGGTTTGACGGAGATCACAGCAGCGAAAGCGACCAAGGCAACCCACGTCAAGGTCTCGGAAGACTTGAAGATCGTCGAAGGATGGCAGTACGCGCCAGTACGAGATCAAAAAGACACGGCTGCGCTGGTGCATGCCGACGTCCAGGTCTCCGCCGTCCTCCCCAGTGAAGTGAACGCCAACATGGCCGACGAGGTGGATACGTCTGCGGGTGCGCCTGCATCTACCACACGAGCAGCAACCACACCAGTTTCCTCCAATGTCCAAGCCCAGGTACTCGCAGACGCAACCACGAGCCTAACGCCGCCGCAACTGTTGCCGCTGTATTGATTGGCACGACGTTGCTGTTTGTATAGTCACTGTTCTGAGGCTATGTAACCATGTAGTCAACGTGTTCGACCGTTACGTTAACATATATAACCAATCATATCGCGTTCCATGGAAATTGGTCTGGTATCATCTTTGGCAAAATACCCCCTCAGTTAGAAGGGATCTTGTCACAATCCAAAACGAAACACCCCACGGAACACAACAGTTGAATCGAAAATGGACGAGTACAAGAAACAAGTGACCGCGGAAGCCGAGAAGCTGCTGGCGACGGAGATCCCTCAGCGCGTCGCCCAGATCCAGGCGCTGCTCGCCGCGCATTTCGCGTCGCGTCAGCCGTCCGTGGTGACGCGCACCATCGACGCGAATGTGCGCCAGCAACTGCCAGGTTCCATCAAGCTCCACGCCGATCTGGCCAAGCTCGTGACCGCTGTGAGTGACCACGTGGAGCTCGCGATCGCGGACTTCCAGAAGCTATCGCAGTGGATCGCGCTGCTCGTGCCGCGCGTTGCTGACGGCAACAACTTTGGCGTGGAAGTGCAGCTCATCGTGCTCAAGGAGCTGACCGGTAGTGTCGAGAAGCTCCAGAAGGCGTGGGATGCGCTGCCAGACTACCACAGCCAGCGCGCGACGGCCGTGGAGAAGGTCAACGACAAGCCCAGCAAGGAGAAGAGCGTGACCACGACCGTCACGGAGGGCGACGAGAAGAAGACGGTCACGGCCACGGTGGACAAGTCCGCGACCACGTCGGCGTCACCGGCCGAGGACTGGATCGCCAACGTCGTGGCCATCGACGTCAAGTGGTACTTCAACCTCGCGCGCACGCTTGAGAGTGTGCGTGACGCATACGCGCTCGTGTTCGACAAGGTCGAGAAGAACAAGGACAAGATCCTGCTGCCGCGTGGCACCGAGCGCAGCGGCTACAGCATGTACTAGACTAGACGCCCACTAGACTCCATACACGTACCAGCCCGCCTTCATCGGAAGAATGGGCCCAATGGTAGCTTCAATACATTTTGCCTTACATTCCCTTCGTTCTTTATGCGGCTTGAACTGGTCGTAAGCTATGGGTAGCGTCCTCCATGTTGTCCGCGGTCTTTGTGTTTGAGATCTTCGCGATCGTCTTGACTCGCTGCCGTGCCTTGGAGGTCTCTCGGAAGCGCACGAGCAGCTCGTCATGGGACTTTTCCAGCGCTTCCACGCGCTTCTGCAGTACTGCGTTGCTCTCTTGCTCTCGTTCAAAGCGTGCTTTGGCCTGCAGCGCGACCGCACGGAGCCGTTGCTTTTGTTTCTCGAACTCGATGGTGGCCTTCATTGTGTCCCTAGCCTCTTGTTTGACTTCCTCATTGCTCGATGGTGCAATTTCCGTCCACGTCACTTCATCGCCTTCAGTCACGCGACGCCTACCACAAGAGGCATTCACCTCTCGAGGAAGCGGCTTTCCTTTGGTGATGCGACTGCGGTAGTGAGCCTGCTTCTGTGCGTGCACATCTCTCTCTCGGATGAGAGTCACGACCTGGCTGTCCTTGGACTGGTTACTGTGAACCAGCACCTCCACATGACGCCTGAGATGTTGCAGCTCCTGCTGTTGGTAGTCATTCTTCTCTTGGCTCTCGTACAGCAAATCCCTCAGACGCTGAGCCTCGGCATCGCTCTCTTCGTACTGCTTTTGAATCTTCTCCAACGCCTGGGCTGTGTCCTGCTCCTGGTCTTGCAAACAGTGCCACTGTATGGCCACCGTCTTGAGTTCCCGATCCAGTCGCTCGCGATCTTCGTTCGCCTGTGTGAGTAGCGCCATGAACTCCGCGACGTTCTGCTTAGCAGCGTGGAGCTCTTCGTCCTGGCGTCTCAGCTGGGTCTCTGCGTTGGCCAGATTCACTTTGAGCTCGTTCTTTTCTTGCAGCAGCACGACGCACCTCGTATGAACGCGGTCGACTTCGACCTTCGCGTCTCGCAGCATCGACTCGCTCTGCTCTAGTCGTCGCTGCAGCTCCATGCGCGTCTCCTCCTGCTGCTTCCACACGCCACCACCATAGCGAATCGACTGCAGCGCCATAGTATTCCACAACCTTCTTCAAGCTCGACTCCCTCAAGAGTTGCGAATCGGTTGTGATTCGTTTTGGACTCTTCCGAAGCGGCAAACCTGACGTACGACACCATAACGCCATCCATGGGACGATGCAAGAGAAAACGTGGTCCAACGACCATTCAACCGATTGATTAGCGATCCTATACAATCGTAAGCAATGTCGCAATGGTCTGTCGGCCCCGTCACTGTGGGCTACACTATCATTCTATGAACCTATCTCTTCCACTTTTTCCTCAGCTCTCATCGTCATCATCACCTTCCGCATCGTCTTCATCCTCGTCTTCTTCTCCGTCTTCATACACTGCGCCACCCAACGACCCCACGGAGGCTCGCTCTCGCTGGGTTTTCTGCAGCGATTGCTTCGCTCGTAGTTGATCCAGATCCAGATCGTGGGGAAACGCCTGCAAGCTCATGCGGCGGATGGTCTGGACTGCGTTCTTGAAGTCATCAATCGCTCCTTCGTCCGCACGAGCGAGGAATTTCTCACGCAATTGGTCCTCCAGCGCCTCCATTTGAGCAAGAGACGACGGGCTGCAAGTGTCTGCAGCCGATAGAGCACCCTCCACGACACTCACATAGCTTGACTGCTTATGGAGATCATGCAAGTGAGATGAGGCTGTTATACCGGCAGAAGAAGCCACTGAACCGTCATCGTCTTGGCTTCTAAGCTCACTGCCATTCATCTGGCTCTCTGTGGCGACGAGCCGTTCACTGAGAGCCGCCAATTTGAATGTCTGGCTCATACGCTGCAAGTTCCGGATCACCAGTACCGCCTTCTTGAAGGTTTCTTCTTTCTTCTTGACCGCCACGATCTGGTCTTCGTTCATGTTCTGGAAGCGACTGATCTCGCGCATGATCTGGCGATGGCACATCCACGCGGTCTTGGAGTCCACGCGCTTGTTGAGGATCTGTGTGAGGAACGACACGCGGAACTGGATTGTCGCCACCGTCTGATGGTGAGTGATGGCACTGAGTGACTGTGCGACGATCTCTCGGTCTTGTTCCCAGGTCTCAGCTAGCAAATTGAACTGGTAGGTTTCCTCTTCTTCAGCTGACAGTCGTGCAGATGACCCAGTTTCCCCACTGGTAGACGCGCCCGAGCTTGAAGTGGAGGCTGTGGATGACGCAGGGTCTCGACGGTCCGTGTTCGACCCGCTCTGCTTGGTTTTGCCTGATTGAGACGACGTGTTCAGCACACGCTCAAGCAAAATCACGTCCAGGAACCTCGCAAACGAAATCCGGCGAGGTTTCATGTAATCGTGTGCAGCTGTGAACACTCGCTGGAGGAATTTGTCGTCCAGCGACGGCGAGAGGTGGCTGATCACAGCACTGAACTCGTCGTACTCCAAGCTTCCGTCGCCGTTCACATCACCAGCCACGTACACAGCCTCGAGGATCTGCTCAATGCGTTGTCGCTGAGCCAGCCACTCATCGATCGCAATCGTGAGCAAGTCCGCTTCTTTGATGAACTCCTCGTCGTGACGCATGGCCTGAGCCTTGATCCGTGCCGACACCGCGTCCATCGTGCGAAAGTACACGCCGAATCTTTCGTTGAGAGCCTCTTGGATCGTTGAGATCGCGAAAGTCACTCGGATCTTGAACTGGCGAGGCGCGTGCTCGACGCGGTGCTTGGATGCAGCACTGAACGTACCGAAGCTCCACTTGTCCAGCAAACCCAACACGAATTTGTGTTCGTGGTAGCCCAGTCCGTTCACAATACCGAGAAAACGAAGACACAACTGGCACTGGAAGACCTTGCGTTCGTACTTCCGCAGCGACTGGATGAGCTTGAGCAAATGCTGCTGCGCCAGCGACTTGAGACCGTACTTGCGGATATGCCAGTCGTACATGAACTCGCTGAACTCCATGCGGCGGCTTCCATATTGCAGCGTCGAGAGCATCGTCTCGTAGTTTTCGCGGTACATTTGGTCCACGACCCGCAGCAAAATGCTCACGTGGAAGAGTTTACTGCCTCGCTGAGCTGTCGCTTGCTTGATATTCTGCGGGATATCCAGGCGATTAGCGAGTCTCGACGCCGTCATGGAGGAATATCCATCATCATCGTCGTCGTCGACGTCGTCCTTGGCAGACCCACTTGCATTTGAGGTCGTCGTCATCTTAGCTGCTGACGCTCGGCGGATCTTTGCCTTTCTCGCCCTTCTGATGAAGTCGTCAACAGCAGCAGCACCGCTTTCATCTTCGCTGATGAGACCGCTCTCGCTGTCAGCGTCCACAAGCCGCGGAGCTTTCTTTCTGCTGTGTGTATCAGCTGATTGTGACTCTGAGAACAACTCAAGCTGCTGCTGCTGATGCTCATTCACCGTTTTGAGCGTGACCAGGCCATCACACGTCGATGCCAATAGTCCTGTGAGGTTTTCGATCTGGTTGCCCTGAGCGAGTGACTTGAGGCGCGATAGTATGGCCAGTCGCTTGGATGGTTCCAAACTGAACCTCCACCTGCCTTGGGTCTTGTCTCCGCCTCCCTCTTCCGTTGTATCGCCTCCGGATACGATCTCCTCCATGGCCTCAGCCAGCTTGAGAATCTCCAACGACGCAGCGTTGCTGCCATCAGAGTCCGATCCAGCACCACTACGAACGTCGGCGATCGGCGCTAGCGAGCGCACCATTTTCCCGAGTTTTCCCAGCATGACTTCGACCGAATCCAGGACGTGATCCTCTCCCCACAGTGCTGGTACAGCAACTGCTGACGCTGCTCTTGTGTGGACGCTTCCTTCCGGTTGCAACGGAGTTGGCGACAAATGCAGGGTCGTACTTGGGATAGGAGCAGCAGTGGTAGCAACAGAAGCATCCAAGCCGACCGCGTGGTACGCCTTTCCCGAAAAGTTCTGGAAGAGCCGATGCAGTCCTGGCAAGCGCTTGAACGCACTCGAGATCGTTTCGTTAGTCATCGTGTGGAGCGAGACAGAGCCAAGCGAAGACAGTAGAGACTGTAACTGGTCGATCTTGATTTCGAATTGCTGGTCTGTCGTGAGATTGCTGCCAAAAACATCTTCTGATGCCCCACGAATGCCCACGCCTCCCGTATTCTGGTGTGTTGGAGCAGCGTGGACGACACCTCGAGGCACGATTGTCGACTTGTTCTTATTGCGGTCGATCAGTTCCACCAGCTTCCACGCTGCATCAACAACTGCTCTGTCAACGCTTGGGTCGTCAGCATTCACGAGCTCCAATAAGTTGGCGTGCGTGCGGTCCAACACTGGCTTCGGAGTCGTGGGCTTGGCTGCTTCGCGGCCTCTTGACCCTGGACGGGCTTTGCTGTCCTCACTTGTGTTGGTGATGCGGCTCGAACGACGTGACTCGTCGTGTTTGGGGTGATGTTGTCGCTGGTGGCCATGATGGGTACTATGGTGATGTCCACGTTGACCTTCAGGCGTGCGGCCACGATCCCGGATCCGTAATTTGTACCGACGCCGCTTGCCTCGGCCATTTTGCGACCAGCCGTCGCCACCGCCGTCCCCGTCTGAATCATCGTCGTCCTCCTCGAAGACACCAGCCAAACCGCTCAGGTCTACCTGGCGTTGCGATGGCCGGTGGCTGCCTCGTGCAGCAGCACTGTAGCCTTTTCCGCCTTTACGACCTCGACTGGTGGAGTCGTCATAGGCGTCATCGTCATCGTCTTCGTCGTCGTCGTCGTTGCTGCTGTCACCGTCGTGTAGCTGCTTGCGCTCTTCGTTGGCAGCAGCTAGTGCCTTGGCTGCTTCTCGAGCCGCAGCTTCGGCGTCGTCGCCGTGCTTTCGCAATGCGAGCGCTCGCTGGACGTGTGGCGTGAGCTGAAGGGTGTCCCACACACTCAGCAGACGATCACTACTGCATCGTTCCACAAACACTTGCAAGACTGTGTCGCAGTCTTCCGTTTTGCCCTGGCTAGCGACTTGGCAGAAGAATGCCAGTCGCTGGAGCTTGGGCAGCTCCCAGAATTGCAGCAACAGTGACATGGTCTGGTCACTCAGGAGTCCGAGATCGTCGGAGCCAGCATCATCACCTGCACGTAGATTGCGAAGCCGTCGACGAAGCACTTCGAGCTCTCGCTCGAGCTGCTGGCAGTACAGATACAGTGGAACTCGCCTTGGACGAGTCGATGACCTGGGGGTTAAGGACGCCATCGTTGGCTTGGCTGTCGCTCCGCCCAGCGCCTCGAGTAGCGCCGCGGTCGACGCAAAAAGAGCTGACGACGGAGACGTAATGACGGCACTATCGGCGTCGTCGTCTGACTCCCCACCCGTGGTGTTGCTGCTTTCGTCGGCCTTGTAGAGAAGCCCAAGGATCAGCTCTCGCAGCTCTTTGAGCGCGTCGATGTATCGCATGGAACTCTTGGCGTTTCGTACGTCGGCCTCTGTCAGAATCGTCGGTAGATTGCGGAAGATCGACTCGACGACCTCATGCAGCAGCTCCTGTTCGTGGAGATCCTGTCGCCCGTGAGTCGACTTGACGCGTTCCCACTGAAGGAAAAACTCTTTCATCACTGCCATGGGCCGATCGCTGGTGATCACGTCGAGCACCGCCCGACTCGACTCCATTTCGCCTGCTAGTAAATGCTCCGGCGTGTTTTGTCGGTTATGGCGACTGCATCGTGCTTGGGCGTCTTGCAGAAGCTGGTGGAACTGGAACAGCTCGTTGCGGAACTGGCCGTGGAGCTGGTCACGGAATGCAGTGGCAGCATACACTGGTAGAGAAAGCGACGCTGGCGCGTGCACGCTCTGGAGCTTCACGTGGCGAGGAGATACCTTGGCTTGGTGGCGTCGCTGTTGGTTCTGTTGGTTAGGACTCGGAAACGGTGGCTGCACGAGGCTCAGATCCCAGCTCGGAGACGGAACCGGCCCACGCGGATGCAGCCGCAGAGGCGACGAGCCGCTGCCCGCATTGGGCGGAGGCGGCGTGGGCTCCATGGACTACTACGTAGTAGTAAATGACGGAAACGTGTTGCGATCACTGGTCGAGTCAAGCAGCTTCATGAAGCAGCCCAAAATAACCGGAACCATATTTGCTGGAGAACCGTAATTGGGAGCATCGCGTGGATTATTGAGAGTGTTCCGCAGTCGTAGTGTCGTTCTGCCTCTCGGTTGTTGGAACATGGATACGCAAAGCCATTCCGTGTCCGCCCGACTTGTGATTGATTTGGGTGCACATGATGATCATAGTCGAGAGACAGTGCATCTTGCTCCGACGTTGAAGTTGATCTGTGTTTTGCGAATGGGATCATCTCAGTAATCGAAGCGAAAGAGTTTGGTTGTTTGTCAAAAGAGCGATATTTTTTTCATGTTTGGTTGTGGTTGAAGGCTCAAGAGCTCGGGTACGCGCGTAATTGTCGGTGTAGAAGGCCACCGCCATGGTGGTAGCGTCGGGCTTCTTCACACGCACACGCGACGTCCATTTCGAGACGGAATATGCAGGCGAAGATACGCAGAAATGCAGTGGTCGCGGACGCGTTGGTCGGTCCACGACTGGGGGGGGATAGGGGGGAAAGGGGAGCTCACCGCTTGTTAAGCGAACGAAGGCGAGCGGAACTTCTGAGCCGCACGGCTGAGCGGCTGCTGGGTCTGGTGCCAGTTGGCCATGAGGCACACGTAGTCACCTTCGAAGGTCGCCTGGGTGTGGCCGCCCTTGCGCTTGTAGTTGAGGTCGTCGTCGGCCGCAACCACATCGTTGTTGAAGATCTGGATCTTGCTGGTCTCGAGCGCCGCGCGGTCAGCGTACACGCTCACCGAGTACTTGGCTGGACGGAAGCAGCGCAGGATGTTCTTGAGCAGCGAGTCGTAGCAACGCAGACGCGCGTTGGTCTCGAAGCTCACGTAGCTGCAGTGGCTCTCCGGCGTGATGTGGATCGTGTAGTAGGCGTCGAAGAGGATGCCGTTCATCGAGTAACCACACGGGTCGAACGCAAAGTCGTCCAGCGTCGCGCCAGGCACGAGGTCGCGGATGCCGCTCTCGACGGTCATGCGACGCGAGGTCATCGTAGGATCCTCGCTCTTGAAGAAGCGCTTGGCCACCGTCGGATGCATATCCTGCATGAGCACGTGAAGCGTGCTCTCGTTGGCACCTGGCGTACCCTTGAGCGGGTTACGCTCAGCGATGGACGGAAGCTGGAGTGGCTTCTTGTTGTCCGGGTGCTCCTCGGCGTCCCAGACGTAGATGTACCAGTGGTCGTGGTTCAGTGGGCCGAGCACGTGGGCCGTTCCTTCTGGGAAGAACGTGTTGAGGTACTCGACTTCGGTCTGGTAGGACGTGTGCGGGTACTTCTGCTCCTCTGGGAACTTGTAGTTCTTGCGCGAGTAGCTGACCCACTCGATCTCCATACCGAGCGCGTCGGCGAACTTCTTGATGAACGGCAGCGTGAGCAGCAGCGTCGTGGTGCCGCACGTCTTGATCACGATCTTGTGCGAGTACACGAACAGGCTCGACTCGGACAGCACGTATGCGTCGATGTGCTCGTTGCTGGTCTTGGACAAGATCATGCACTGGCCGGCCTCGAGCATCGCGTCGATATCGGCGCGGCTCACATCGCGGAAGCCATTGGCCGCACCGACGCCGACCTTGAAGTCGATCTCGAGGTTCTTCTCCGGTCCTTCAAACGAGTTTGGGATCGCGATGGCGTCCGACTCGGACTGCGTCGAGCTGGCGTCGTCGTCCACTGAAACCAGCTTAATGGGTTCCGGGAAGACGTTGGCCATTTATTATTGAGCGGGAGAGGGGGTGTGTTGCGAAGAGGATGACTGGAAAGTGAAGGAAGGTCCTGTTAGGCTGGTTCGTCGCAGGCTCCGGTGAAGAAGAAACCCGTGAAGATGTTGGTAGGATCAACGATGTCGACGCGGCTTAGGAGTGTGTCCTCCAACAGCATGAACCAAGGTCTCGCGGTGCGCGCGGGGGTAGTGTCAACTTGAATGGTGTGAGGAACCGGAAGGGGACGTAACGTGCCAAGCTTGCGGTCTCCACGGAGCTGCTGCGCGGTTGTTTTTCGAGTCGAAAACACACACACACAGACGCTGACGGGGCGGCGAACAAACTTGTCTCGCGTAGCCGAAGGGGGGTTACTTGAGGCGGAGACGAAGAGACTGGGGGGGGCTTTGGAACGACTGGCGGCGCGAGGACTTCGAGTCGCAGTGCTGAGGGGGGTAATGTGGAAATGGGCGCAGGATTCCGTCAGGCAGTCGCGAGCGGCAAAGGCACCAGGCGATCAAACGGAAGACCGGCGGCGTGGGGTACCGTACAGTACAACGGCAGTTTGGCTCGAGACGCGAAGGGCTCCGCTTCAGGGCGGCGGCCAGAGAGCGTGTATGGCTATCCTCCACCAATCGCTGGTGGCTGGGGAGCTCCAGATCCGTGACCTCACAGCGCGAATTGGACAAAGCCGGGACGGGGGTGTTACTGAAGAGCCCTTTCAGCCAATGAGCAGCTCCCAAAGATTCGGTGGTGTGAGGTTTTGGAAGGTGGTCGTGAGGTTTTGGCTGCTTTACACACCAGATGGGCTCATCCCCGTAAATGTCGTTATCATAGTACATGATGGGTTGTTCGAGATAGATCCACACGTCGGACGTGGGGGAACAACGTGGGAACGTGGTCGGATCCTGTACTGAGCCACATACTGGATTAGTGGATTGAGCTGTAAAGTTCAAGAGCAACAACTCGACGAGCCGATCTTCCAATCAACGAAGCGTCGGTCGGTCGGATGGTGGCGCTGTTCCACACAGCGACGCTTCGGACCAACGGGCATTCATACTTCGAAGTACTGTACAACGATTAGATCACAGGCGAGAACTCCGTCGGTATGTAGCACTGCCATAGCGGTTCCATCATGGGACACTCAGTGCGGTCTTCCCCCGACGCTTCATCGCACAGCATCCCACATTGGTAGCAAGTGAAAGTTCGAAAATCCGTCTCCTGATTTGTTTGTGTCGTGCTTCAACTAACATCTTACTTCCAGTATGCAGCGCGAAGGGTCGTGGGCTCCTCCTTCCGGGACCTTCCCGCCTCCGGACCGACACGTTCGAATTTCCTATTGCCCAATGACGAAAGCTTGCTGTGCCGCGTGGCAGACTGCGTCGGTGCTGCTGGTGCGGCGGCTCTTCAAGTCGCCGACACTTCAACTTCATGCACTGGCGCCTTACTTGGTGCCTCTGTTGGTGGTACTGTCTCCGATGTGACGCTGCTTTCGTCACTCGCCAATGGGATGCAGTGCACGACTTCGGCTTTTTCCTCGGGCTTTTCTTCCTCTGTGATGAAATGCGGGTGGTTGCACACCGCTGGCGTGGAGATCTTGATCGTGTACGTGCATGTCTGGGTCTCCTTCACTGCGAGGATGTTGTGATTTGCACTGGCCTGGTTGCAGTAGAACAACACGCGGGACTTGCGCGGCTTTGACACGTCAAACTCCTTGCAGTGCGTTCCTCCGGTATACAATTCCGCAAACGCAGGGCGCGCTGCATCGTGGGTTGCGTCAAGCGGTTCCATGACAAGCGTACCGCCGGTCTGCTCGAGCTCCTCGTTCTTCTTCTCGTCGTATGAGCCGAGCGAGAACTCTGCTGTCACCTTGCCGTCATTTTCTCGGTGATACTGGCGAATGCCTTGGCCAAAACAGAACTCGTACGTCCACCAGCCTTCGCTACGCTTGATGCACGTGTGATGCTCAGAGAGAGGCTCGAGCAGTGAGGCGACCGTGAACTTTTCGTCGTCACCATCGTCACCAGCGTGCTTCGGGTAGCAGAAGACTCTCGACGTGACCACAAATGCTGCCGGCTCTTTGGTCTTGTCAGTTCGTTCACGCCAGAGAACCCCGCCGACGAGATCATCTTCAGATGATGTGCTGCAGACAAACTGCAGCTTGATGTCTCCCTCCTGACCACCGACCTTGCCACGAGCCTTGAAGACTTGCGTATACATCGGCTTCTTGTGGCCCTTGATCTTCGCCAGTGCATACTCGTGGGCAAATTCTTCATACGCGAACACCGCCTCTTCCGAGTCTGATGCGTATGATGCCAGCTCGTCGACTTCGTGGGCCTCCTCCGCCTTGGATTTCACCGATGCTTCCGATGGGTCTCCGCCTTCCTTACCGGCTACTTTCTTGCCGCGACCGCGTAAGCTGACCTTGCGGATGAGCACACCAGGGCAGATCTCGTACACCCACTTGTCCACGGGGTCCATGTACTGCAGACACATCGGCCGAACCTTCTTCGAGGCCGCACGCGCAAACGTGAGGAACTCATTGCTCTCGTAACCACCGGATCCACTAGCGTCGGCAATTTGCTTGGCTTCAGCCTTGTTGGTCGCTCGCTCTTCCTTCTGTAGTTGCGAGAATGGCACGAAACACTCGAAGCGGTGTCCTGACTCGGTCGTCATGAGCTGCGTTCGGAACAGCTCTGCAGCGTCTGGCGGCGGCACGAATCCATCGCGACTCGAATGGATCTGGACCACGTAGCTGGGATCCGATAGAGGGAGAGATGGAGCAGCAGTCGACGCTGCGTGTGCGCTGGTGGCGACGCCAGCAAGGAGGAACGCGAGGCGCATGATGCCCTTCCCTGCTTCGTTTACGTGGCGACTCTGCAGACTTGGATTGGTTCAACCTCCAGTACTAAGTTCGTAGATACATGCGAACTTACGATGGTTTCGCATACGTTAACCCCCGAAAGTATCAAAAATGATCAGCAAGCAGCATTCATCAGAAGCGCTTGAAGAAGACGAAGCTCCGGGAAGATGCTGAGCTCTGGATGGGGATGGCAGGCGACTGCGACGGCAGTGACGTTCGCAGTCTGTACTGCTGCAACTGTAGCGCTTCTCCCGCCGATTCAGCGTCGTCTGCGCCACCCGGAAATCGCCAGCAAGATTCCGCTTTCCGCGTACCTGTCGTTTGATCTCTCCGTGCGTCTGCGCGCATTCCTCCATAGCAAAGGCGGCGTCTCCAGCAAACTCACGAAGATCGCAGACGTGGATGTGCTGGAGCCTGGAATCATCCGTGTCCTCGGCAAGAATCCGGGCCGGATGACTCTGCAAGGCACGAACACGTATCTTCTCGGCCATGGGCCAAAGCGAATTCTCATCGATTCGAGCGACGGCAACACCGACTACATCCAGAGCTTGATGCAGGTTTGCAAGACCCACGGAGTCAAGGAAATCACTGATCTCGTCATCACGCACAGCCACTCGGACCACATTGGCGGCGTGTTGCATCTTCGCGAGGTGTTCCCCAACATCAAGATGTGGAAATACATGCCCGCCGGCGGTGCGGACCGCAAGCTTCGATACACCAATGCCGAGTGCGAGACGCTCCTCATCCAGCCTCTCGCACAGGGCAAGACCTTCGCCATCCCAGAGATGAACGCAGTTCTCCGCACTGAGTACATGCCCGGCCATTGCGCTGACCATGTGTGCTTCCTCTTGGAAGACAAGACCACGTCCAAGGTTGCGCTGTTTTCAGGCGACTGCATTCTTGGCGAAGGCAGCTGCGTGTTTGAGTCGCTCACAGATCTCATGAACTCGCTGCAGCGTCTGCGTGCATTGGCTCCGTCTGTCATTTACGCTGCGCACGGCCCCGTCGTGGAGGCTGCAGCCGCCAAGATCGAAGAGTACATCGTCCACCGCCAGCAACGCGAGCAAGAGATCGTCAAGGCGCTCGAGGCCGCCAGCATCCCACTGTCGACGAAAGAGCTGGTGGCTCGCATCTACAGCAACCTGCCGTTTGTTCTGCGTCTGGCAGCTCAGAAGGCAATGGAGAAGCATTTGGACAAGCTTCTCCACGAAAGACGCGTTCGAAAGCACGACGCATTGGGTTGGTTCGGAAGCGCCAACTACGAGCTCTCGTCGCCGAAGGACAACTGATCAGGGACCGTCGAACCTGAACAGTGTGGATACTAGGAAACCTCTTTCAGCTAATACACGACGGGATAGTCTTGGGTGGTCTCATTTCAAGTCCGCTAAAGATACCTGTCGAAAAGCATACCTCGTTGATGACGTCGTGAGGCCCAAGTATGAGCCAAATCAACAGAACCAGAAAAAGCGGTAGTATTACGCGAACGAGACGCATCACGCCCAGCCATCGCGACGCCGTCAATCGAGAACCGCCCGACCTGCGCAACTGCTGCGCGCGCTCGGATCCAGTACCGGTATAGCAAAGCCTGGTAGTACTGTACAGTACTCTTCTGCTTCTACGCTTCTTCAGGACGCGAAACAGCGACTGGAAATGGAGAACGAGACGATCTTCATCGGCTTGGTGCGGCTCGCAGTACCGCGAAGCGTTCGGTACGTCTCTCTTCGATAAGGATGCATTGTGTAGATGGTAGCATCGTCTGATGGGTATGCGCCTGTAGTGAGTACGTGAAGAACGATGTGATTCTGCGCATGGCGATCCAGGACGTCACGGAGACGCTGTATATCTACGTGGATAGCGAAGACAAGCACGCAAGCGCCAGCTACACGAGCGAGTTGTACAATCTCACCTGGGATATCGCGTGCACGCTCGAGAAGCAAGCCATCGACATCCGAATCATCACTCCGGCAGTGTCATTCGCGTCTTGGGGCGAGTTCTTTCTTCTGCCCGATCTTGGCGCTGTCTACGGAGAGTACCAGCAGACACCGGAACACGTCAAGTGGCTACAGCGCACGGACTTGCTGCCAGTGTCCTATCGCTCGCCGGTCGCAGCCGTGTGGCGGTACATGGACCCAGGCCAGAAGTACTTTGGAGAAGGCGACGCGTGCGTCGGTAAGTTCGACGTCATCCTCATGAACGGCACCTTCGACCACCTCCACCTCGGCCATAAGAGGCTGCTCACGCTCGCCGCGAACATCTGCAAGTGCCGACTTATCATCGGCGTCACGGCGTCGGCAGATCTACTCGCCTCGAAGCCATTCGCCGACTCCATTGAGCCATACAAGATCCGCGCTGACAACGTTCGCGACTTTGTAGCGAGCATCAACTCGAGCATCGTGGTCGAGATCCAGGCAGTTGACGAAGAGGGCGGACCTATCGCAACGTACGCCGAGTCTGGAGCCTGCGTCGTGGTCTCGACAAGTGACATCGAAACCTTCTCGGCCACCAACGCAGCTCGCAGTCTCGAGTCGCTTCCCATTCTGTCGGTTCGAATCGCCCGCCGCACCGACCGAAGCACACTGAGCTCGAGTCGAATTCGCGCATCGCAGGCTGCCTCCAGCGGAGTGACACCATGATGAACCCACACAGTATCTGCTCAAACGTACCCAGCCCCTGCTCATATTAGTGCCGTCCGTGTCCTTGTGGTGTGCGTTGACTATCCCGAAATGAATCTATCTTGTTGGCGACTTGTGTGGTCTGTTCGGATTTGAGCTCAGCAGAGTCGATTGTACCTCGCACGCGCAGAAGGCACCAGTCATTGTGTGAAGCGCTCTATGGAGAGAGTCGTGTGCGTGCAGAACGTTGAGCCTGAACGGGACGCAAGCACATTGTACTGTACAACTGCACCCACATCTCACCCCCAACTCACGACTCGAAGTGCCTGCGGTCCATCTCTCATGGTTGTCTGAGAAATCTGGATTCACCTCGATCTCGAATATTTGATTTGCCACTGACTCTTCGCTTGATGTACCCATAAAGGTTATTACCATAGGAGCGATTGGACAAATGTCAACACTATATCAGTGGATATGAATATTCTTGTATCGTAATGTAGTATTGATCAACTTGATCTTTGAGACGATATTTTATGTTTTGCATGATTTATAACTCAGCATTCTTGTGAGTCACCCGCATGACTCAGGTGCCTTAGTATCTGTCCTCTGTGTTTGTGGCGGCAAGTTGCTCGCTCTGTACCCACGCCAACGTTCACAAACGACTTGATCGTAGATTGGTGCCGCTGTGCAGCGCAAAGTACCTGGACCTTGCTATGTGTTGTATCGTATTCGTACGCTGTCATCACCGCTTTGATGAACGGCTCGATGTGGCTTTCCAGAGACGTGGTAGCGACACTACAGCTCTTTAATTGAACAAGGGGAATTTGCATTATGCGCCCGTTTTTTTGAAATATTTGCTGATCGAGTCCAAGTCCCCACCTGATTCGGCAACCCATGGAGGCAGCTTCGCCGCGCCCGCTTCGCTATGGCGCTCCCCATGTCGCCCACCTCCGCTTCGTTACGGTGGCTCCGGAATAGATAGATCCTCCCTGTAGGTGCATGTACTCCGCGCTACGCGCCGCACCCCGACCTCCGTTCCGCTGCGGTGGGCTCCGCTCTCTAAGCGCTCATGGTTGCTCAATGAGGAGTACAACGGACTCGATCAGCAAATATCTCTAAAAAACGGGTGCATTTTGCAAATTCCCCATTAAACAAAGAAGCATTCCGCGACATGGTCTCCAGTAGCAGGCACGAACATCTTCCTTTGGCACGAGTGCAGCACGACATGGGAGGATATTTCTCACGTCTGACCGTGGCTGCATGAAGGATGGTCCCATCAAGTACTTCTGAGTGATAACCTTTGTCGAGCGGGAAAAAAATATCTAACATGTTGAATTAGACGTGATCCCCGGGCACGGCAAGTGTCCTACTTGGCTATCAAATGGACTAGGCAGCTAGCTACCTACGCGGTTGGCTTGCTGGTCCAGGCTGGGTTTGGGAGGGCGGAGTCGAGTCGGAGTGCATGCGTGGAGGCGATGCGAGAGCGAAGGCTCGTCGAAGTGCGGCAATGTCGATCTCAATTGGGACCTCGACACCATTGATACGGAACGGAATCGGCAAAAAGAACGAGTCCTCTTGGACATCGCTGCCGAGGGAGTTGGAGCCGAGCTGGGGTCTCGACACACGAGCTACCTTTCGCGGACGATCGTCGCCGATGCTCTCAATGCCGTTACTGGTCTGGCGGAGTGGCGGGGCGCCAGGCTTACGGGACCCTGCAGACTCTACGAGTGAAGCTGCCACTTCAGCATAGCTCTGCATGGCCTGCGATAACGACCCGAATGAAAGGAACGAGTGTCCTGGATCAACAGCGCCTGTTCCTCCACCGACAATCGCAGCATTCGCCTGGCCGTCGACAAGCACGCCTGGTTGATCTGGCTGGAACTGCTTCAGCTGCTGGTTCAGTAGCCGTCTTTTCTTGTCTTTCTTGGAGGTCGTGTCGATGAAATAACAGAATACTTCGTACTTAAGTTCGGTCTTCATGGACTTGGAGATTTTCCATCGCATCCGCAGGACTGATTCGAAGTTCTCCTTCGTGAGCATCAGGTACTTGGACTGCGTCGCATTCGATGACGGCTTCATGTAGATCGCGCGCTTCTCCTGAACATACGTCGGTGCAATCTTGACGAAGTGGCGCTCAATCTTGGTCTGAAAGACCGCAAACCCCTCTTCCGGAATGAATGGCACTTGGATCTCCTCGTGAAGTTTTTTGCGCACCGCCAGCTGCGGTGAGCCGCACTTCATCGTCAGCGAGGCGACGCTCTCTTCATTCAGTGGGAAGTCGTCGCGCTCGCCCAGCGCCGCGCTCAGCGTGTCGTCCACCACGTCGTTCATGTTCATGCCGCGCAATTGAGCTGCTCCGGTCTGCGGTTCCCGCTCTTGCCCACTTTTTTGAAACTGGACGGAGTGTCAGAGTGATGGTCGCCAGTGGACTTTACATTCATGCAACATTCAGTTCTCTTTGGATGTCGCACGAACGACTTGGCGCCAAAGTCCACCATTCCGAAATCAAATCCTTCGAATGGCTCTTGGCGTGAGACTTCACCCTCTCACTCAGTCACTGAGATCGCTGACTCAGTGACTGAGAGGGGATGAACTTCGACATGAGGAGCTGTGGTGACGGTCTGGCTTCCATGATGGCGGGCCTCGCTGCCTGCACAGCGCATCGGAGCCTACAGTTTTCCGGTTGGTGAGTTGCGAGTGTGTCTACAGATCTGGACTCTTTTTCCACTTGTGCAATGCTGCGTCATGCAGCTTGCTTGCTGTTCATCCGATCCTGAGTTCAATGGCGTTAGCGACAAGGCAACTGATTCGATGGTGTCGATGACCTAACATGTGAACAAAGCCCTGGCGGCTCCTGTCGATCGATCGGTTCGATTCTACTTTTGGCCTCGATTTCGGCGTCACACACTCATACCCTTCCGCCAACGCTATAATACCAGCACAGTGCGGCCCGTGCAGTGCACTTCGAAGTATGCCGGGTGCGTGTACAAGGGTACTGTCGACTCGACAGTAGTGTCGAGTGCACCTTACCGGTTCAATGGCAATGTGTCCATGTCATCATGGCATGTGCAGGATCCACAGTTCCGGTGCAATCTGCAAGACCAGTCTCCCTGCACTGGACCCAACTGAAGTTCTTCCTACAGTACTTCGAAGTTTCGAAGTAGTGCAGTTGGAGAAGAATTCAGTGCAGTAGCCAACTGTACAGTACCTGAAAGCTCGGTCGGAATGGGCGCAGTAAGCAGTTGAGCAAACTGCCATTTTGTTGATAAATCAGCTCGGTGCTGCATCAGCATTGCTGATGCCACTCAAAATCTTCACTACGTTTCAGCTTTCATCCCGCATGGCGAAAGATTGCCAGGTTTTTAGCCGTTTTGGTGCTGATCACCTGTATCCGAATGCGGGCATGATGCTAAGAACCATGTCATCTTGGGCCTCTACTCCCGCCCAAGCAAGTCTCAACTACCTCTACAAAGTATGGCAGAATCTCGGAGAGGCTGGAGACGCCGGATGTTTCCTTTCTTGGAGTGCTGCACATGCTTTGTTGGATGGACACACATGCGACGCCGACGCTGGCGTTTGTGGGTCCGCTTTACGTCTCATAATGAGACTCGTCAACCCACCCTGGAAGCCACACACCCAGTCTGTGTTAGAAAATTCCAAAAGTCACAGATAAGCAGCAAAGATGCCTCATCGAATTGAGATGGCCAAGGAAAACCTACCGGGATACACCAAAACAAACATCAAATTCACTGATTGATGTTGGTGTTGTCTCCTGTCTCCTAAACTGTCCTGACATAAAACATTTTTACGAGACGTTTAGAAATTGCCAACATTTTTCCATGTGAAATGATCTGTCGCAGACGCGAGTAGGGGGTGACACAACATTTGATTTGATTTCATTATGCTTGTGGAAACAATCCGGTTGGCAACCAAACTAAAACGGACCCATCCCCCTTGTTCCCTCCCATCCAACTGACGACAGTCTCGGCCTTGAAGCAGCTGTGACCAATCTTGCAACAACACGCGACGCCACACCACTCGTCAGATGCGGTCTGCCTCGGACCACAGCTTGCTCACACATCTCACGGGCAGAAGGTGGTCGAATTGGCCACTGCTTCTTCCCACGGTGAGCTCTCTTGCGGACCGTGCATCAGCCTCCGCGTGATCGCCCACCGTGTGCCCTCTCCACTCCACTTCTTCGATTCCGGACTGATTGACCCACGTTCACTTCTGTTGCCCTCGGCTCGGGACAGGACAGGACTGATTGATTGAGTGCGTGGCATTCCTGAATCAACATCACACAAACCCACGAACATCACAGTGCAGAACAACATCAGCCCCAGACAGAACCAATAATGGCTCCACGCGTGACGTTTCCTCTGCCGGAGAACTATTTCCGGCCCGTGGAACTGACCCGACGTGATGAAGAACAGTTCCAGGAGTGGGCTCTCGCGCTGGTCCAGGAGACACTGCAGGGCTTCCACAAGGACCAGTACCTGACCAAGGAACAGCGCGAGCGGAAATGGAAACCGCTCAAGCAGCGCGACGGACTCACGGCGTATCGCCGCCGCAAGGGCACAGAGGAAGAGGACGACGAGTACCGGTACCTGTGCACAGGCAAGATCGAAGGCTCGCTGGACGAGGTCATGCTGGGCCGCTACGCCGACACCAACGAGTCGTTCCGCCGCATGAGCGCCGTGTACCGAGAGGACCTCGTGGACTGCATGCTGCTCCACGTGATCGAGCACCAGTCGCCCAGCAAGCCCTTCTTCTTCAGCGGCTTCAAGTGGATGACCGTCAAGTCCCCG